>JALMQS010000279.1:0-203773 GCA_024734495.1 Forficula auricularia
ATTCATATAAATACCTGTTTCTTTTTGTATATTATTATTATTATTATATATTATATATTTTTATAAATCATTGTAAATGAAAATGTCTAAAAGGTGTTAAGATAATTTTATAAAGTAGTTTCTTGCTTTTATCGATAAAAAAATCATAATAAAATGTATACCCGAATAATTATTTTTCTTTATACCTAGAATAGAACTTAAAATTAATATTTTTATAATAAGGAACTTCGTTCCTATCCGGTGTCCTACGACACAGATCGACTTTTTTTTTTATAAAAATTATTGAGTTATAAGATTGTCTCAAGATAAAATAAAAAAACTAATCTCGTATCTATAATATAATGTTCATTATTTATTTTATATTTTTTCAGATGAGCGATCCTTATCCTATTTGTACACTCAGCTCAAATTCAAATGGAGTGCCAATGCTTATAGTGATTTTAGGACCTTTCAAAATACTGCTCTAGTTTTAGGTAAATATACGAAATAGATTATTTTACACGTAAATATGCAATCATCTAAGAAGCTGCGCTATGGATAAAGCAAATAAGCTGATGTGGCCATCCACTTGACTTTACCATACAACCTGAGGTCCCAATGATTATGTATACAAAATTTGGTTGAGTTTGGTACAAGGGCCTATATTTTCATTTTTTGACCCTACACTCCCCCCACCCCCATTTTGGGCGGTTAGTTTTTGCATTTTTAGACTTCTGGGGGTCTCACTGATTATGTATACAAAATTTGGTTGAGTTTGGTACAAGAACCTATATTTTCATTTTTTGACCCTACACTCCCCCCACCCCCATTTTGGGCGGTTAGTTTTTGCAATTTTAGACTTCTGGGGGTCTCACTGATTATGTATACAAAATTTGGTTGAGTTTGGTACAAGAACCTATATTTTCATTTTTTGACCCTACACTCCCCCCACCCCCATTTTGGGCGGTTAGTTTTTGCATTTTTAGACTTCTGGGGTCTCACTGATTATGTATACAAAATTTGGTTGAGTTTGGTACAAGGGCCTATATTTTCATTTTTTGACCCTACACTCCCCCCACCCCCATTTTGGGCGGTTAGTTTTTGCATTTTTAGACTTCTGGGGTTCTACTGATTATGTATACAAAATTTGGTTGAGTTTGCTCAAACGGCCTAGATTTTTAATTTTTAACCCCCCTCCACCCCCTTAATTTTGGGTCGATATGCACCAAAATCTAATCAGCTCTTAATCTCAATGGACCAAAACTACGTGTGAAATTTGGTTCTGATATTCAAACTAGTTTTTGAGCTAGCTCGTCCACAAAAATTTGGTAACACACATACTAACGGACAACCAGACAGACATTTTGACAAAACAATTATTATCTCGAAAAATATAATTTTTTCGATGTTCACTTATCAGAGCTTTTTTGTAGAATCGAACTGCCATGGTTTGGCTCAATTTTTTTAATCAAAATAATTTCAGCCGTTTTTTAGATATTTCGAAAAAAAGAAGGAAAAAAAACACTTTTTTTGGACGGCATCACACTGTATGGTTAAGTAAAAAGATAGGTCGTAAAGTCGCATGGAAGTATGAAAGTAAAAATCTTGATCGCGATCCCACTAGTAGGTGGCGATCCTAGCAGGAATCCCCGATAGTTCAAATAATCCCCGCCCATATGTGTATCTAGTTGCCTATCTACAGGGACATGTACATGACTGATCTTTTTTTTTATTGTAAACGATGAGAGAAGGAGTTACACTTAAAAAAGGTCTTCTATCGTTGAAAAAGAGAGGAAGAAGGGTATTTGTGGGGTGGGTAGGAGTCGAAGGTATCTGTGAATACGGGTCTTAAACAGCTGAAGGTTATAAGTCGCGGGAAAGACGGTGGCTGGGAGCGAGTTCCAGTCTCTGCAGGTCATGGGATAAAAGAGTTAGCGAAAGCGCTTGTTCGACTTTTATCCAATTTGACAGCGAAGGGGTGCTGAGCGTTTGAAAACCGCGCGTTTCTCTTAAAGAGGGCTTTAGGGGGGATAATTATTTTCAGCTCGACTGAACAGACACCGTGATAGTATCTGTAGTACAGGGAAAGGGCAGAAACGGTTCTTCGGGGAGTCGAGTGAGTTGGTTAGAGCCGGGTCTCCTATTAGTTTAATTGCTCGCTTCTGAATTGCATCCGGTGTAGCAAGAGAATGCTTGGAGGCACCCCTCCACAGATGAGAGCCATATTCGAGACAGGGACGAATTTGAGCCTTATACAGTAGACTGGGAGTATAATAGCGTCTAGACCTAAATAGGAGACCAAGCTTGCGCGCTGCAGCTTTAGCAATGGTTGAGATATGGTCATTCCAGAAACGTCAGACCCTAGTGTGACGCCTGGCACTGAAGTTATATCCCTGAATTCCAGTGAGCTTGAATCGAATGATATGTCTGGGAGGTCTGGCCTAAATATACTTCATATATGTAAATAACCATTTAAAGTTCCTATGTAGTTCGGGGTTACCTACAATAACTTTTTCTGTTTTTCTTTTAGGCACCCTTTGTGGATATCCATTTTTGAGTAAGCTGATTGGCTTACGGGACGAATACATTGCTTTGGTGGGATGCACCACCCATATAATCGCCCGCTCGCTTTTCGCTTTTGCAGAAACACCCTGGGTTTTTTATTTGGGAGGTGGAATTGTCTCTTTTGGCTCAATTGTCGCTCCCATTATCCGATCAATGGTCACAAAAACGGTGAATTTATTTATTTATTATAAATCTTATTTTATCAAGCGACCAATTCTTGTAGCACATGGGCTGAAAAATCCCGGGCCTAACACATACATTGCGCTAGCTTTTTTGAATTCACCTCTTTTTCAGTTAGTACCAACCTTCAAAAGACAGCTGTCAAAATTTCATGATATTCTATTCATTAGTTTGTGAGTTATTGTGCTAAGAGTGACGCTTTTCAGAGCAATGGATCAAAAACAATTTCGTGTTTTAATTTTACACTGCTTCTTGATGGGAAAAAATACCGTTCAAGCGAAGCAATGGCTTGAAAAGTGTTATGGGAACTCCTCTCCATCAGAAACAACAATAAAACGTTGGTTTGCTGACTTCAAACGTGGTCGTAGGGACACCGATGATGCAGAACGCAGTGGACGTTTAAATGAGGCGGTAACATCAGAAAACATCAAAAAAATCCACAAAGTCGTTTTGAATGATCAAAAAGTGAAGCTGCTTGAGTTAGCTGACATCGTAAAGATATCAAAAGAACGCGTTGGCTTTATATTATATGAGCATTTGAGTATGAGGAAGCTCTGTTCAAAGTGGGTGCCTCGCTTGCTCACTGTTGACTAAAAACAACAACGTGTTGATGATTCTGAGCAGTGTTTGGACATGTTTAAACGTAACAACCCGGAATTTATCTGAGCGATAATGGATGAAACATGGATCCATCACTTCACTCCGGAATCAAAACGATCGTCATCTGAGTGGACAGCAACTGGTGAACCGCGTCCAAAGCGCCCAAAAGCACAACAATCGGCTGGAAATTTTATCGCATCGGTATTTTGGGATGTGCGTGGTGTAATATTCATCGACTATCTTGAGAAGAGAAATACCATCAATGAACTGAATTGAACTGTCTGATGAACTGCCGCCTTCAATTTGAGAGACGATCTTTATAGGGGGGCGCTTTGATATCTGGGGCTGCTGATGATGGGTCCTTGGTACAGCCAATCAGCGCATGTGTTATTATGGTCAATCCGGAAGTAGCTTGGTCGTCGCCGCTCTCGAGTGGTGACAGACTTCCACGGTGGCGCTGCGGGCGGTAGTGGCGCGCGCAGCTTGAGCGGTGATGGGGGAGCAGCAATAGGGGAATGGACTCGCGCAGCTGAGGGGGGGTTGGAATGGGGAGTGAGCTCTTCGCTCGAAGAGTGCGTATAAACCTTACAATATCTTGGCGGTGCGTTGGCTGGCAAAATCTGCTTAGGCTGATGCTCTTCCGAGGTGGCTGGAATCAGGACGGTGTCATTGTGTGTAGGACTTGGCTGGATCCCACATATATAATAATAATAATAATATTAACAATCGTTGAACCTTTGAAAACTTGAATAAGTGTAGGATATCTTTCAAAACGTCAGTTTTTAAGAGGATGAAAATGACAATAAATTATTTTTCAATATCCTTGTGCTGCCTTTCTATCAATATTTCATTATTAATTTATCGATAATAATTATTTGATTATTTTATATTATTAATGAACTTAATCTCTCTTGTCTGTTATTTTCCAAGGTGTCCGCTAGAGAGCGTGGGAAAGTGCTCGCTGTGCTCTCGTCCTGTGACGCGGGAATCCCCCTAATCGCCTCTTCAAGTTATTCTCAATTGTATTCAAAAACGATTAACTATTTTCCGCAAAGTATTTTTCTTTTAACAATTGCCACTCAACTTGTGCTTTCTTGTATAATATTGTAAGTATTTTTATACCTATAGATACTAATATATTAATATGTCCTTCAAGGAGACAATAAAAGATTGAATTTTATTTATAACGAGCAGGGCCGTGGCAAGGGGTTTTGGCGCCTGGCGCGAACCAGGCGCGGATCCAGACCTCTGATTTGGAGGGGGGGGGGCTGTCGCCGGTATATAAGATTTACCACCCCCACCCCATGAACTTTATTTTCTTCAATTTTAAAATTTAATGTTAAAAAAAAATTAAATAAACATATAAAAAATGTTGATCTCCAATGCTTTGGGGTGGGGGGGGGGGGGGGCGGTCGCCAACAAATTTTTGGCGCCTTAATTTTTATAACTCAGTAAAAGTTAGTGGTTTTAGCGCCTTTTTTCGGCGTGTCGCTCGCTTCGCGCCGTGCCTTGCCACGGCCCTGATAACGAGACTATAGTTTCGAGAGCTTTGCCCGCTTCATCAGTCTATTATAATTGATTCACAGAGAATTAATAATTAATGTATGAATGGAAAGTGAGCTTTACATGTGGTCTGGGCAAATTATGATTTACCGTATAGGTGGGAAAGAAAAGGGGAAGAGGACAAAATAATTGGGGATATGGGGTGCGAGACATTTAGAGAGGTCAAACAGCTGGCGGGGGAGAGAGCCGAGTGGAGACTTGTGGTTGCGTCAAACCAGTCTTAGGACTTTTTTTTTACTTAGGGAAGGTGGTGTAGGTTTTAAGTGAAACATGATATTAATTAATAAAGTAAAGGGTGTGTGTGAAATACAACTTTTTAGTCTATCATCAGGAGTTTACAGGTTAAAACTAATAATATTTTTAACATCTAAATCATACGTACCAATATAACAGAAGAAAAACATCAACATTTAACAATAAATGAAATTAAAATTTAAAAAATTTTACAAAATTTTTTTTTTTTTAAATATAAAAATATATAAATATAAATATAAAAAATCTAGATAAATATGAATATTAATATAAATAACAAAAAACTTTAATTACAAGTATAAATATAAAAAAAAATTTATAGAATTAAATTAGAAAATAAAATAACAAATTTAAGTCATAAACAAAAAATTAATTATAAATATCAATTTACAAATAAGCATAAATTACATATAGAGATAAAGATTAAAATAAAACATAATAGAGATAAATTACAATATACAACAATTTTGTGGTTATGTCATATATCAGTATATGTAATTTATTTTAGAAGGCTTAGGGCGCGTGGTTTGAATTTAATTTTGATTGTATTGGGTGCGTGCGAAAGTTCGTGCGGAGTTTGTGAGTAAAAGTCACACAGCGATTAGGCAAACAAAAATCTTTATTCAATCAATGATATATTCTCCATCGTTTTCTATAATCTTTTTCCAACGTTCTGGCAGCAGACGGATGCCTCGATCATAAAAACTGCGCGGTTTAGATTCGAAGAACGAAGACATGCCGTTTTTTAAGGCCTCCAAAGAGTCAAAGTTTTTTCCATTTAAATAATTTTTCAATGACCGGAACAGGTGATAGTCAGATGGTGCGATATCAGGAGAATACGGTGGTTCCGTTAGGACATCCCATTTCAGGCTGCACAACGTCTTTTTCGAAACGTGTGGTCTGGCGTTGTCCTGATGAAAGATGACCCCCTTGCGATTTGACAAAATCGGACGTTTCTCTTTGATTTCTCGATTCAAATTGGTTAATTGGCGACAGTACTTGTCCGAATCAATCGTTTCGCCAGCAGGGAGAAGCTCAAAATAGATTATGCCCTTGCAATCCCACCAAACTGAGAGCATCACCTTCATCGCCTTCAAGGTTAAATTCTCCGCGCCGAAATTTAGCAAACCATTTATTCACAGTTCGTTTAGCTGGTGCTTGATCCTGATAAACATCTTGAATGTTTTTCACGGCTGCGGCAACGTTTATTCCATTCTGAAACTCGTAAAGCATAACATGCCGTTAATGCACTTTATCGATATTCATTTTTAAAGTGATATTTATCGAAACAGTTTGTATGAAAACAAATGATTTTTTTTTAAATGAAAGCTGAAGATGTCACCTTTCCAAGGATATATAATATGTAGGAGTAGGCATTAATGACAACACGATGACGCTCATAACTCCATCTATTGAAACTCCGCACGAACTTTTGCACGCACCTATTACTTTGGGAAATATTATATGGTTGAGAAAGAATGACATTAAGAGTGTTAAGTTTTTTAATTTTTGTTAATTAATAGATCTATTATTGTGGAATTTCTAATGTCCTGCTGGTTATTGAGAATCATATCTTTTTCGATTATAGCTTTCTTAATTTCAGTTGATTCTAATAGGTCTAATTTTCGGCTTTTAGTGGCGAAGTGTAGTGGTATAGGATTCTGGGGTGAAGGTGAGTCTTAGGACTGTATACTCAATGATTATGAAACAATACATATAATTACAGTACTGTATTTTCTGAGGAAACACTCGTACTTATTTTTTTAAACCCCGTTCCCGATAACCCGGAATCTTTACATACTCGGCCACCCTTCGATCTACATTAGGCCTAGTTTTCGGTTCTCTACTGTATTTATTTATTAATGCAATTTATGACATTTTCTATCAATATGTTTTAGATTTATTCGATGTACCTTGGGAAAAGAAACAATTGAAGTTCCAGAATATGATTTGGCCATTTCAAATAAAGAAGATATTAAAGAGGAATCAACAAAGAAATAATTTTTTTTTTAGAAAATCAATATAATAAATAAAACTGGCTACGTAGCCACGTGGACTTAAAAGTTTCGACAATGACTCGTTTTACCATCCTCAGTTTAAAACACATAAGAAATGTCTTCACAAGATGGATATCATATTGTAAGAGTTGTACAAAAATATTATTATCATATTAGAATGCAATTTTGATACAATGCAAAACTTAATATACAATTTATGGAGGTGGTTTTTGTTGTGTTACCTCACATTTGTAATGTTGCGAACCGGACCCGAGCGCTTTTGGCACCCCACGACCGGCACCCACTATATATTCTCCTTTCCCTTAACTTTACCACCCTTGCCTCGTCCAGACAAATGTTCAACCAAGCCAGCTCTCTGATTGGCCCAAGTTTCCAGCGCTTCAGCCCTATGATTGGCCTCTCGTTTCAACAACGCCACCAGCGACGAATTAAAAGACGGTTCTCCGAGCATCAAAAATCAGTTACTATTACCCATCCGACACGAATAGTTCATCACGGAGTTCTATCAGTTATATCAGCAGTGTGTGTAAAGAGTCAGTTGTTGGAGAGCGGTGAGTTTGCAAAGACCACCAGAGCGAGTTAAAAATGTACAATTCCCCTTATGCTAAATAAAAACTACGTAAAATAAATATGTGTTCTATTTAAACCCTTGCCGGAGTAGCGAATCTTTTTCCATCAACAGGACACACATCTTCCAGCAAACGGCGTGCTAGACTAGAGAACCCACAACTTCGAGGTTTCACGCTACCCTTAGTAGGCATCCATATCCTCCGGGACTATGATATTGCCCGCTATAAATAAACAAATAATGTGTTCGCGCCCTTAACCCACTGGTGCGCAACAGTAAATTGAACTACATTGATAGCGATTTTTATTCCATTACAAATATGCAATACTTTAAGAGCTAGAGAACATTTTAGAAGATGATTTTAGAATCCAAATAATATAGCCCATACTGTAGTGTGATCAACACACACTCCGTCGTTTTCAGGGGTAATCGACCCTTGAAGATGTCAAAAAATACCGTAAAATCATCTCATTTAGTATAACTCCTAACTGTTTACTCTATTCTATTAGAATCAAAATTGAAGAGGATAGAATTTTTGACATATTTGTTTCAAAAAAATTGAAAATAACCACCCCGAAATGGAGGAGGGGGGGGGTCAAAATTAAAAATTCTAACCCTTTTGACCAAACTCAACTAAATTTTGAATACATATTCTGTGAACCTCCAGAAGGCTAGAAATGCAAAAACTAACCAACCAAAATGGGGAGGTGGATGGTCAAAAAATGAAAATCTAGGCCCTTGTACCAAAATTAACTTAGTTTTTGAATTTCTAGCCATCTGGGGATCCACATAATATGTATACAAAATTTGGTTGAGTTTGTTCCAATGGGCTAGAATTTTCATTTTTGACCCTCCCCCATTTTGGGTGGTCACTTTTTTACATTTCTAGCCTTTTGGGGGCCCACATAATATGTATACAAAATTTGGTTGAGTTTGGTCCAAAGGGCTAGAATTTTCATTTTTGACCCTCCCCCCATTTTGGGTGGTCACTTTTTACATTTCTAGCCTTTTGGGGGCCCATATAATATGTATACAAAATTCGGTTGACTTTGGTCGAAAGGGATAGAATTTTCATTTTTGACCTCCCCATTTTGGGTGGTTAGTTTTTGCATTTCTAGCCTCTTGGGGTTCCACAGAATATGTATACAAAATTTGGTTGAGTTTGGTACAAGGGCCTAGATTTTTATTTTTTGACACTACGCCCCCCCCCTCCCAATTTTGGGTGGTAAGTTTTTACATTTCTAGCCTTTTGGGGGCCCACATAATACAATCTCTGGTTGAGTTTAGTCGAAAGGGGAAGAATTTTCATTTTTAACCCCCCCCCCCCATTTTGAGTGGTTAGTTTTTGCATTTCTATCCTTTTTGGGGCCCACATAATATGTATACAAAATTTGGTTGAGTTTGGTCGAAAGGGCTAGAATTTTCATTTTTGACCTCTCCCCCATTTTGGTAAGTTAATTTCAAATTTTTTTTAAACAAAATTGTCAAAAATTTCATCATCTACAGTTTTGCTTCTAATGAAACTTTCCGTATAGTCAACAGTTTAGAAGTTATATATAATCAATGAGGTGATTTTAAGGTATTTTTTTTACATATTCAGGGGTCAATTACCCTAAAACGACTCGATTTAGCGAGTAAGAATTTTACTTTCGGGGTGTGATCACACTACACTATGGGATATGTTATTTAGATTCTGAAATCAGCTTCCAAAATGGACAGTAGAAAGAGTAAAAGCAAATATCATACACAGTTAAATAATAATTAGTAGTGATAAGTGAAAGTAGAATGGGGGTACTATAACCACTGTTAAATAATTAAAAGTGATAAGTGTAAATAGTAGTAAGCCGATTAAGATTATCTGTGAACATAAGCTAAGAATAGATTCCCCTAATGGCTTTCGAGGGGTATATAGGGGGGAGATAGGGACATTGAGTGGGTATATAAGATAGGGAGAGTGGTGGGGTATATGGAGGTGGGAATGGAGAAGGGTATATAAGGGGGGATATAGGGATAGCTCAGTCCATATACCCGTCTATTGTTTTTATTATCAGCGAATCTTTTTGGGTATTCATAATTAAAAGAGTTGAAATTTAATAATTGTTTAAAAATCAAAATTTGTTTTTGTGTTTTAAGGTAATGTTATGATTGCTTAATTACTACTTTAGTTTCCCAAAAGAAACAAAAGAATTGAACCAATATCAAAATGAAAGTTTTTACAATAAAATATAGATTGATAAAATACAGATTGATCCAACTCAAAGTAGTATGAAGGACAATAGTTTAATCAGAAAAAACACTTTTGTTTTTCTTCGAGGATTGTACTTCACTCAACTCTGAATTAAGCAAATAAATGTTAATCGAAGGAAGAGAATGCGACCTTGGACGTCCAACTTCTCAAGTTTCTTGAAATCCTATGTTAATAGACTTGTTCCAAGGACCTATAAATATGAATTAGTGAAACCTGAGGAATTATTGGATAATAGAATGTTGTTATTATTATTCATGCTGTTATATGACTTTTAACTTCAATTGTATTATTAATTGGTACTTGGTTTTGGCACTTGTTAATGTAGATGTGCAGACAGAGGCGTTGAGTTATCCGTTCCGTACGCAACCGCGCTTAGCGCTATCCGTGGCCAAAAAAACAACTTCATGTACAATAATAGTGTATAAAAGCAATAGGCATTTACAAAAAATAATTAATTTTAATAAAAAATACAATTCCTAAGGGGACGAACCTCTCTGATATGCAATGTAAAAATATTTCTCTAATATCTATGATGTCCTTTAAAGTTAAATTCATTTAATAATATTATATACTGGGTTGATTTTTGAAATAATTTCCATATTTTTTCAAAAAAAGACACCCAAAAAGATACTTAAATCTTAAATTGTTTTCACTGTAAAAAATACAATGTTTAAAACCTAAAATATTCATAAATTTCTGTAATAATAAAACTTGAGCAAGATGCGAGGTAGGTTTCAGGTCAAAAAATTGGTCCAAGTAAACGTTAAAGTCAACAAAACTTTCTAGAGAATGAGATAGAAATCAAATTTCTAGGATGAGTGGTTTTCATTTAATGAACGAAAAACTACGATTTTTTGAAACAATGGATCATTTTCTGTCATGTAAAATGTTGTTAGATATCTATAAATCTAAGAGTTTTAGCAAAAAGTGATCCAAATAAACGTCCAAATCACAAAATTTCCTAGGCAATGTGATAAGAATCAAGTTTCTAAGATGAGTGGCTTTCATTTTATGAAGGAAAAACTGCGATTTTATAATTCACAAATGTTGGGTGGCGTAGATGTATAATGGTTTGCGGCGCTCCTACGCCAAAACTATTAATTTTACGTAAAAAAAGGCCATCGTATAAATTGTAGGAAATATTCTCTAGTTTCATTTTGTATATAAATGTTTTTATCGTGAAAGGAGATATTGTCAAAAAACTGCTTTTAGTCGCCTTTTTTCCAATATGGTGGCGCGAACGGCAAAGATACGAGGTGGAAAAGTTAAAATTCGAAAAGAACACATCAAACTTTATAAAATTACCCATTTTCAAAACTCCCGCTAAACTTTCAAGGTAAAACTACCAAATGACAACTATTATGTATTGCCAAATAGTAAGAATATTTCATTGTTGTTTTGTTTATTTATGTTTGTTTTTGTTTATATTTTATGTTTTGATCTTGGCATTTTGAATAAAAGAATATTGAAAAAAAACTATAAATATGTATTAATATATTTAATTATTTTTGATGTAACTTTTAATATACCATATTATATGAAATATAATTTATTAATTAGAACGAAGAACTTGTTTGTTTATTTTCTATATCAATAATAATAAATACATTGTTGTTGCCATGGCAACCTAATTAGAATCAATTAATGAATTAGTTTATATAAATTATATTAATTTCAATATACAGTCCTCATCTACGATTCACAAAGAGAAACAAAGAGGTTGTCCTCTGCTTGATGCAAATAAACATACACACATATATATCGAGATGATATATCTGTATATATATATTTATTTGTTTGAGACTATAGTTAACTATAGTTTAATTCTAAAATGACCACCAGTGAAGAAACATCAAATTTTCAATATCCATACGGTATTGACTCCAATGAAAAACAATATTTATAATTAAATAAACTGCAACGGATCGTTGCTAAACTTTATCCAAATTCAATCGAAATATTAATATGTTTGTTCCTTTATTATTAATCAGATATCACTTGCAATTTGTAGTTCATGTTGACATTAATTAAAAATAATTCTCATTTAATAGTCGAGGAATAACCATTCTATAATACATTGGATTTTTGACATTTCTGTTATTATTGCTGAAGACATGGAGGAATCGACTTAAAATGAAAAATAGCTATCGATTCTCATCTAATACTTGAGGAATAACAATTCTATATTAGGTTTTTGACGTTTCGATTATTATTGGTAACCATTGCTGAAGACATGGAGGAATCGACATAAAATCAAAAATAACGATCGATTCTCATCTAATACTAGAGGAATAACCTTATTGCATTCCATTTTTGATGTTTTGACTATTAATGGCAATCTCTACTGAAAACGTGGAAGAATCGACTTAAAATCAAAAAGACTAAATTCTTTTATGGCAAACAACTCAAGCTTGAGTTGTTTACCAAAAAAGAATTTAGTCGATTCTTCCACGTTTTCAGTAGAGATTGCCATTAATACTCAAAACATCAAAAATAGAATGCAATAAGGTTATTCCTCTAGTATTAGATGAGAATCGATCGTTATTTTTGATTTTATGTCGATTCCTCCATGTCTTCAGCAATGGTTACCAATAAAAACCGAAATGTCAAAATCCAATATAGAATGGTTTTTCCTCAAGTATTTGATGAGAATCAATCGCTATTTTTGGTTTAAAGTCGATTCCTCTATGTCTTCAGCAAAGGTAATGGATAAGAAAACAACGCAGTTGCTATGGTTACTTATAAAATTTCCTCCCAAATTTTTAGCATTTCACAGCGAGAAGCCTAACCATTCTTACTTAAGTCAGGTTGAATGAGCTATATTAAAACGATCAAATGAATAAATTTTAAGGAATTTAAAATAAAAAATTAAAAAAGTACTATATTATCCTAGAGTAAAGTACTTTAAAATATAAATTTACTAAAAACTTTATTTAACCTTTTTTGTGGTCCCCAAGGTACTTGATTAGGATATTAAATTTCATCAAAATTGGTTAAGTCATTTTCAAGATATTTAGAAAAAACTAAAAAAGTACTGAAATAAAGTACTAATGTTTGTGGACCGATATGTACCAAAAACTAATCAGCGCTTCATTTTGTTAAAATACTGGTAGGTTTTCAATTTCAATTCAATCGGTGCAACGGTGTGGAAAAATTCGTGGACGAAAAAAACGATAACACATCCATCCATCCATCCATCCATCCTCACGCACTTCCAAAAAAATGGCACTTTTTGGCCTCTCGACGAGATTCCAGATAATTTTTGGCAAAACCGTCACGTGCTAAAGTTCAATCTCATTGAATACTTCAATTTGTGACCTTAATTGAGTCCATGGGTTCCGTAGTCTTTACCTGAGGACCCTTTGAAGTCGCGCTTGCCGCGCGACCGATTGCAATACTTTCTCCCATGCTTCGCATTGGATAAAGTAAAAAGACTGATGATGAAGACCAATTCTTCGAAACTATAGTCTCAAACAAATAAATAATATATATATATATATACAGATATATCATCTCGGTATATATGTGTGTATGTTTATTTGCATCAAGCAGAGGACAACCTCTTTGTTTCTCTTTGTGAATCAACAACTCTGCTACTCTCGGCAAAACAAAAACTTTTCAATCTCATCTACGATTCCTCTTTTGGGTCCAGAGCCAAGCCTAGGTAGGTATTTATTTTATTTATTTGCCTTTTTCATCTGTTAGAAAATCTTACAAAAAAAGTTTTTTCTTTGTTTTCACATTTTTCTAAGTTTATTAAATTTTCAAAATTTATTTTTTTTTGATACAACATTTTTTTTTATAAATATTTTTATAGAAATTAATTAATCCCCGACAAAAAGGAAATTGTTTTTTTTATGCCTGTTTGGCAGATTATTTTCATATGGGTGGTTTTACATCAGACTACTGTGTTTTTATTATTAAGTGAATTAAGTAAGTGGATATTGAGGCAGTCCAAAAAAAAAAAAAAAAAAAAGATAATTTATACTATATTTTTATTTTTATTCAAAAACCGACGTTTCGGAGGCTATTCCCTCCTTCTTCAGGATTCCTTCAATGACCTTTCAAAAACATTTGAAGAAGGAGGGATTAGCCTCCGAAAAGTCGGTTTTAGAATTATTATTATTATTTTTTTGCGTTTGGACCCTTGGGATCACGCAAAGCTTGATGTCTCTTTCTGGTTGGACCTTCCACGCCTCTATCTTTTCCGGAACGTGTTATCGAGTTCCATGGTCAGGCTATGTAATTTTCCTGGCCGGATGAGTGTGTTGATGTTAAAGGTGCCCAGGTATGTATGGATTTTTGGCGTTATTCTTCCATTGTTTCTTCCTTGATTTCGTGATGGTCCGGGTCCCCCAGAATCTGAATGCCCGGTTGCCACTCGAGGGTGGGTGGATTGGTTACCACCTGGGGTAATCTTGTTTTGCCTCTCACGATTCATGGTTGCTTGTTACGAAATTTTGTCCTGCGCATGCGCGAGGTTTTGTAGAACCAGAGATTGTCAGTTTCTGGAGCCGAGGGGCCGGTTTTTTATTATTTTTCAAATAAATTCACTTTGCTTCTTGCTGGGATCGAACTGATGAAGTCTAGGTTGATGTTCTCCTAATCGGATTAGAAAAGTTGGTGATTTAACCGATTGCGCTACCGACCCATCCAGAATTATTACATTAGATTAAAAATTCACAGTCCATACAATGTATTTTTATTGAAGCTCTTATCTCAATTTTTGCACAACGTTTCGTCTCTCTCATGACTTTTTCAAGCACTCAATTGCGGTTAGAGCAACATTGGTTGAGATAACAGTAAAAACAATCGAGACGTAGTACGAATTTTTACTTTTTAGATTGATACAATAAAACAAGTCTAGATGGATTTTATAGAGCTTCTGGTTCTACAAAACCTCGCGCATGCGCAGGACAAAATTTCGTAACAAGCAACCATGAATCGTGAGAGGCAAAACAAGATTACCCCAGGTGGTAACCAATCCACCCACCCTCGAGTGGCAACCGGGCATTCAGATTCTGGGGGACCCGGACCATCACGAAATCAAGGAAGAAACAATGGAAGAATAACGCCAAAAATCCATACATACCTGGGCACCTTTAACATCAACACACTCATCCGGCCAGGAAAATTACATAGCCTGACTATGGAACTCGATAACACGTTCCGGAAAAAGATAGAGCCGTGGAAGGTCCAACCAGAAAGAGACATCAAGCTTTGCGTGATCCCAAGGGTCCAAACGCAAAAAAAAAAAAAAAAAAAAATAATTGACATTAATAAACATAATTATTATTATTATTATTTTATAATTATGTTAAAAATTTTATGTTACACCAAATGAATTTTTAAAATGTATTTATATATTTATCCAAAAGAGTTGTGGAGAAAGAGGTTTGGATCGATAGGGATGTTTTTTAACCGACTTCAAAAAAGGAAGAGTTTCTCTATTCGACTAATTTTTATTTTTTTTTGTCTATGTTACCTCATATTTTTGCCAATTGGGAACCGATTTTGAAAAAAAAATTTACATTGGGTTCAGTCTACCTTCCGATATGTTCCATTTTTTTTTCATAGGTACCTTTTTTGTTAGGTTTGTTTAGGCCTAACTTCTTTGTTTATGAACCGATTTCGATGATTCTTTTCTATTGGAAAGGAGTATCTTAGGGATGGTGTCTTATTAATTTGGTCAAGTTCTGATGATATGATCACTATTAATATTAATAACATCACTAAAAAGAGAAAAATAAAAATAATTTTTAAGAAAAAATAAAACCGACTTCAAAAAATTAAATGCAAGAAATAAAATACACTAAAAGGTATAAAATAATTATTATCTTATTTAGTTACAACTAAACGACGAAATATTAACATGAAATTACTTTTTGAAGTCGGTGCCAAACAAACTATACCTATAAGCGAGCATACCTGCCAAACGTACTAAGTAAGATCCGTCGAGTGCGATTCATAAAAGGTATATGTTTGGCACCGACTTAAAAAAGTAATTTCATGTTAATATTTCGTAGTTTAGTTGTAACTAAATAAGATAATTATTATTTTATACCTTTTAGTGTATTTTATTTGTTGCATTTAATTTTTTGAAGTTGGTTTTATTTTTTTCTTAAAAATTATTTTTATTTCAGCAGTAATATAGGGTTTCTTTTTTTCAGCAGTAAAATTTTTGAATCTTTCGTTCTGGCCAGAAATTAATGCTATACCTGAGTGTATAGTTGTATGTTTTTAACTTCAAATTTAGACTTTTTCAAATCAAATTCAGTATTTCTATAAAACCATGCATATTTTACATATTAAATTTTACCTGAAAGCCTTTCCAGAGAATATAAATTACCATTTTAAAATAGTTTTAGTTAATGAGCTGAAAATTGGTACGGAAATATCTTACAATGCTAGAAATTATAGCTTTTTACCTGAAAACGTTTTCTGAAAGTACAAAATGCCAATTTTTAAAGGTTTTAGTTGATCAGCTGAAAATTGGTTCACAAATAGCTTACAATGCACCAAATTTTAGTTTTTTGCCTGAAACCCTTTCTTGAGAGTACAAAATGCCATTCTTGAAACGTTTTAGATGGTCAGCTGAAAATTCGTAAGCAAATAACTTAGAATGCTCCAAATTTTAGCTTTTTACCTGAAAAAGTTTTCTGGTGGTACAAAATACCAATCCTGAAAGGTTTTAGTTAATGAGCTGAAAATTGGTACGGAAATATCTTACAATGCTAGAAATTATAGCTTTTTACCTGAAAACATTTCCCGAGAGTTAAATTAAATTAAAAATTTTTCTTAACTATAATTTTTTTCTATTTTTTCAATTATTATTTATTTATTATTTATAGCCTTTTTTGGTTTCTTACATAAAATATAAAATATATACATAGTTAATTAGTTATTGTACCAGGCCCCTTAGGGCATAGGCCTCTCCCAAATTCGTCCACACTTTCCTTTTTTCTTGTCACTCTACACCAGTAAGTACATTTTCAAAATTATCAAAGACAAATAAGTGCATTTTCGAAAAAATAAAATTTAAATATTTTACATTTTTGGGATTTTCAAAATTTTTAAAGACAAATTAGGGCATTTTCGAAATATAAAATTTAAATATTTTACATTTTTGAGATTTTCAAAACTTTTAAAGACAAATAAGTACATTTTCGAAGAATAAAACCTGAATATTTTACAATATTAAGATTTTCAAAATTTTTAAAGACAAATAAGTGCATTTTCGAAAAAAAAATTTTTTGAATATTTTACATTTTTGATATTTTCAAAATTTTTAAAGACAAATTAGGGCATTTTCGAAAAATAAAATTTAAATATTTTACATTTTTGAGATTTTCAAAATTTTTAAAGACAAATAAGTGCATTTTCGAAAAAAAAAATTTTTTTTGAATATTTTACATTTTTAAGATTTTCAAAATTTTTATAGACAAATAAGTGCATTTTCGAAAAAAAAATTTTTTTTGAATATTTTACAATATTAAGATTTTCAAAATTTTTAAAGACAAATAAGTGCATTTTCGAAAAAAAAATTTTTTTGAATATTTTACATTTTTAAGATTTTCAAAATTTTTAAAGACAAATAAGTGTATTTTCGAAAAAAAAAATTTTTTGAATATTTTACATTTTTAAGATTTTCAAAATTTTTAAAGACAAATAAGTGCATTTTTGAAAAATAATATTTGAATATTTTACATTCTCAAGATTTTCAAAATTTTTAAAGACAAATAGGCAAATTAAATAAATTTACTGAATTCAACATTCAGATCGCGTAACTCTATAGAGTGGGGATAGTTAATTAGTTATTGTAGCAGGCCCCTTAGGGCATAGGCCTCTCTCAAATTCGTCCACGCTTTCCTTTGTGTTGCCACTCTGCACCAGTCCCTGCCAGCCACCTCCGCGATGTCGTCAGACCATCTTTTGGGTTGTCTTCCCTTCTTCCTTTTGAGGTCTAATGGGCACTGTTAGGGCTCTCTTGAGGTGAGTGCTGTGTGGCGCTATGTGCCGCGCCCCCATCAAGTCGATGGGGTCCTAACAATCTGTTGAGTCCAGAGTTGTAGGTTGCGTGTGTCATATAGGGGTGTGTGCAGGGAGGGGCTGCTAGATGGCGGTGGCTCCTCCAGATTCGCATGTTCGAATCGCTTCGCTTTTCCAGTCGAATCGAGTCGCTTTAATTATTGCATGGGTGAATATATTTCACTCATGCAAAAGCGACTCAACGATCCGACTGAGTCATCTAGCGGCCGTGTCTCAAGGCTCGTCGCTATGAGCGAGAGCAGGCCGCTACACCACACCCTTAGTTTCTTGTGTGATTGCCGATTACCGACTAAGTCAGCCGGGCAAGGCTCTATCCACCTAGCTGGTAGTTCAAGAGGCTGCTTGCTTTGCAATCACGTCGGGGTCACCAGTATTGTTAGGGCTCTCTTGAGGTGAGTGCTGTGTGGCGCTATGTGCCGCGCCCCCCATCAAGTCGATGGGGTCCTAACAATCTGTTGAGTGCAGAGTTGTAGGTTGCGTGTTCATATAGGGTGTGTGCAGGGGAGTGGCTGCTAGATGGCGGTGGCCCCTCCAGATTCGCATGTTCGAATCGCTTCGCTTTTCCAGTCGAATCGAGTCGCTTTAATTATAGCATGGGTGAATATATTTCACTCATGCAAAAGCGACTCAACGATCCGACTGAGTCATCTAGCGGCGGTGTCTCAAGGCTCGTCGCTATGAGCGAGAGCAGGCCGCTACAGGCACCATTCTGTTACCGTTTTCGTCCATCTTCCATCGTTCATTCTGGAAATGTGGCCAGTCCAGTTCCATTTTATTTTCTTTATATAGATTTTAATATTTTTTCAACTATTTATTATCTAATAAATTTTGAATTTGAAGTTAAAAACCTATATAGACAAGTTTCATCCGAGTGGGGGGAATTAAGTTTTGATAATTTGCCTCCCATTATATCTACCTTGTCAAATTTTTCATCTTTATAAATATATTCTTTATTTTTATTAACCGACTTCAAAAAAGGAGGAGGTTCTCTATTCGATTGAATTTTTTTTTTTTTTTTTTTTTTTTTTGTGCCTATGTTACCTCATATCTCCGCCAATTCTCAACCGATTTTAAAAAAAAAATTTGCATTGGGTCCAGTCTAGCTTCCGATTGGACCCATTTTTTTTCGTATTTTTTTCATAGGTATTAGACCTTTTTTATTAGGTTTGTTTAGACCTAACCTCTTTGTTTATGAACCGATTTCGATGGTTCTTTTTTTATCCGAAAGGGGTGTCTTAGGGATGGTGTCATATTAATTTGGTCAAGTTCTGATGATATGATCACTATTAATATTAATAACATCACTAAAAAGAGAAAAATAAAAATAATTTTTAAGAAAAAAATAAAAACCGACTTCAAAAAATTAAATGCAACAAATAAAATACACTAAAAAGGTATAAAATAATTATTATCTTATTTAGTTACACTAAACGACGAAATATTAACATGAAATTACTTTTTGAAGTTGGTGCCAAACATATACCTTTTATGAATCGCACTCGACGGATCTTACTTAGTACGTTTGGAGGGTATGCTCGCTTATAGGTATAGTTTGTTTGGCACCGACTTCAAAAAGTAATTTCATGTTAATATTTCGTCGTTTAGTTGTAGCTAAATAAGATAATAATTATTTTATACCTTTTAGTGTATTTTATTTGTTGCATTTAATTTTTTGAAGTCGGTTTTTATTTTTTTCATAAAAATTATTTTTTCAGGTATTCATTTAATTTATTACAATTTTATCCCACATATAGTAAGATTTATGATAATAATTTTATTACATTGAATGGCAAACTAACTAGCTCTATCTATAGTACATAAAAAGAAGACAATTAGGAATATTGACGAAGTATATAACTAATGCAAATAATAATTGAGAGATGTACAATGGAGATAAAAAAATAGTTATACAGCTACACACGCTATATACACGTCAGGGTTAGGTATAGGTAATCTTATTTAAATAATTAGAATATGATGCAGGTTATATAAGAGAAAATTAAAAATTTGTATTATATAATAGTTTTACTTGACTAATATACCGGGTATGGTCAAGTATTGTAATCGTGGATGAAAAAAGTGGGTTTTTTTCCTTCTTTTTTCAAAATATCTCAAAAACGGCTGAAAGTATTTTGATTAAAAAAAATGAGCGAAACCATGGCATTTCGGTCTATAAAAAAGCTTTAATAAGTAAACATCGAAAAAATTATATTTTTCGAGATAATAATTGTTTTGTCAAAATGTCTGTTAGTTAGTCTGTGCGTTACCAAATTTTTGTGGCTGAGCTAGCTCAAAAACTACTGTGAATTTCGAAAAAAAATTTCACACGTAGTTTTGGTCCATTGATAATTAGATTTTGTTGCATATCGACCCAAAATTAAAGGGGTGGAAGGGGGTTAAAAATTAAAAATCTAGGCCGTTTGAGCAAACTCAACCAAATTTTGTATACATAATCAGTGGGACCCCAGAAGTCTAAAAATGCAAAAACTAACCGCCCAAAATGGGGGGGGGGGGTGTAGGGTCAAAAAATGAAAATTTAGGTTCTTGCACCTAACTCAACCAAATTTTGTATACATAATCAGTGGGACCCCAGAAGTCTAAAAATGCAAAAACTAACCGCCCAAAATGGGGGGGGGTGTAGGGTCTAGGTAATTATTTTTTTTTTTTTTTTTTTAATGATATTGATGAGAGAAGGAGATACACCAGAAGGTGGATCCTCTAAAGGCCTGTATGGGCTGGCCCCTCCATCGTGAAAAGAACAGAGTAGAAGGAAAAGAAGCCGGGATCACGGGACAATCTCAGAAACTTAGATACAATTCAGTATCCAATTTACTAAGGTTTTAGGGGCTTCGAGCAGTGGTAAATTCACCGCGCGATAAATTCGGTTAAATTTATCTCCCACTTAATTTTTATTACCAGATCCTATACTTACAGAAAAAATGTCTGGGTATAGCCGGGAATCGAACCCGAGACCTCCGGGTTGCCAGTCAGGTAGTCTGACCATTACACCACGGAGGCGGACTTGTACCAAACTCAACCAAATTTTGTATACATAATCAGTGGGTCCCCAGAAGTCTAAAAATTCAAAATCTAAACGCCCAAAATGGGGGGGGGGGTCAAAAAATGAAAATTTAGGTTCTTATACCTAACTCAACCAAATTTTGTATACATAATCAGTGAGACCCCAGAACTCTAAAAATACAAAAACTAACAGCCCAAAATGTGTGTGTGGGGGGGGGGGTAAACAAATAAAAATCTAGGTTCTTGTACCAAACTCAACCAAATTTTGTATACATAATCAGTGGGTCCCCAGAAGTCTAAAAATTCAAAATCTAAACGCCCAAAATGAGGGGGTCAAAAAAATGAAAATTTAGGTTCTTGTACCT
Source organism: Forficula auricularia (assembly GCA_024734495.1). Classification (NCBI taxonomy): domain Eukaryota; kingdom Metazoa; phylum Arthropoda; class Insecta; order Dermaptera; family Forficulidae; genus Forficula; species Forficula auricularia. The sequence continues at coordinate 21,409 of JALMQS010000279.1, forward strand.
AACTCAACCAAATTTTGTATACATAATCAGTGAGACCCCAGAACTCTAAAAATACAAAAACTAACAGCACAAAATGTGGGGGGAGGGGGTCAACAAATGAAAATCTAGGTTTGTACCAAACTCAACCAAATTTTGTATACATAATCAGTGGGACCCCAGGAGTCTAAAAATGCAAAAACTAACAGCCCGAAATGGGGGGGTAGGGTCAATAAATAAAAATCTAGGTTCTTGTACCAAACTCAACCAAATTTTGTATACATAATCAGTGGGTCCCCAGAAGTCTAAAAATTCAAAATCTAAACGCCCAAAATGGGGGGGGGGTCAAAAAATGAAAATTTAGATTCTTGTACCTAACTCAACCAAATTTTGTATACATAATCAGTGGGTCCCCAGAAGTCTAAAAATGAAAAAACTAACTAACCCCCCTACATGATTATAAATAATTTTAAGGGCTGTATGGTAAATTCAAGTGGATGGCCACGTCAGCTTATTTGACAACCCTGTATATTCATATTTTTATAATGGACCTATTTTTGAATACTCTTGTAATTGACATAAAATGTCTTTTTAAAAAAATTCATTATTTGGTAAATGTTTAATTAAGTATTTTTTTTTCAGGCTTAGGGACAAAGGTCTTTAAATAATGATGATATAATAAATAATTAAATAGAGCGATTAATAAATAGATTTGGTTCTTATCTTTTAAGTCTTAAGGAAATAAAAGGCAACAGAACTGAAAGATTTATCTCTTTTTTTTTATGGACATCGTAGATGTACTTGGTAGCAGATGGACGTTGTTGTTGTCGTTGTTGTTGCTAGGAACTAATAACTTATTATAAATAATATGACAAACCGGGCAGAAATGGAGAAAGTGAATTTGGGAGAGGTGAAAGTGTACAAACGGCGTTGGTTTATATTGATACTGTTCACATTGTACAGTATCGGGTCCAGTTCGCAGTGGCTGCAATATGCAATCATCGAAAATGTGGTCTCCAGCTATTACAATGTGTCGACTAACGTTGTCAATTGGACTTCTGTCAATTTTATGGTCTCCTATGTCACTCTTATCATTCCAGCAATGTACGTTGTCGAGAAATATGTAAGTACATACAACAAATTAAATAAGCTGACGTGTTTTGATGTGGCCATCCACTTGACTTTATCATACAACCTGGCGCCTAAAATTATTTATAATCATGTAGAGGCGGGGGTTAGTTTTTGCATTTTTAGACTTATGGGGTCCCACTGATTATGTATACAAAATTTGGTTGAGTTTGCTCAAACAGACTAAATTTTTAATTTTTGACCCCACACCCTCCCCCCATTTTGGGCGCTTAGTTTTTGCATTTTTAGACTTCTGGGGTCCCACTGATTATGTATACAAAATTTGGTTGAGTTTGCTCAATCTGCCTAAATTTTTAATTTTTGACCCCCTCCCCATTTTGGGCGGTTAGTTTTTGCGTCGTTTAGACTTCTGGGGTCCCAATGATTATGTATACAAAATTTCGTTGAGTTCGATTAATGGCTAAGATTTCCATTTTTTGACTCTACACCCCCCCCCCCCACACACACCATTTTGGGCGGTTAGTTTTTGCATTGTTTAGACTTCTGGGGTCCCACTGATTATGTATACAAAATTTGGTTGAGTTTGCTCAATCTGCCTAAATTTTTAATTTTTGACTCCCCCCATTTTGGGCGCTTAGTTTTTGCGTCGTTTAGACTTCTGGGGTCCCAATGATTATGTATACAAAATTTCGTTGAGTTCGATTAATGGCCAAGATTTCCATTTTTTGACTCTACACCCCCCCCCCCCACACACACCATTTTGGGCGGTTAGTTTTTGCATTGTTTAGACTTCTGGGGTCCCACTGATTATGTATACAAAATTTGGTTGAGTTTGCTCAAACTGCCTAAATTTTTAATTTTTGACCCCCCCCCCATTTTGGGCCCTTAGTTTTTGCGTCGTTTAGACTTCTGGGGTCCCAATGATTATGTATACAAAATTTCGTTGAGTTCGATTAATGGCCAAGATTTCCATTTTTTGACTCTACACCCCCCCCCCCCCACACACACCATTTTGGGCGGTTAGTTTTTGCATTGTTTAGACTTCTGGGGTCCCACTGATTATGTATACAAAATTTGGTTGAGTTTGCTCAATCTGCCTAAATTTTTAATTTTTGACCCCCCCCCCCCCCATTTTGGGCGCTTAGTTTTTGCGTCGTTTAGACTTCTGGGGTCCCAATGATTATGTATACAAAATTTCGTTGAGTTCGATTAATGGCCAAGATTTCCATTTTTTGACTCTACACCCCCCCCCCCCACACACACACCATTTTGGGCGGTTAGTTTTTGCATTTTTATACTTCTGGGGTCCCACTGATTATGTATACAAAATTTGGTTGAGTTTTCTCAAACGGCCTAGGTTTTTAATTTTTAACCTCCTCTCAGCCCCCCCTTAATTTTTGGTCGATATGCACCAAAATCTAATCAGCTCTTAATATCAATAGACCAAAAATACTTGCCAAATTTGGTATTGATATTCACACTAGTTTTTGAGCTAGCTCGTACACAAAAATTTGGTGTTCACTTATTAGAGCTTTTTTGTAGAGGGAAATGCCTTGGTTTCGCTCAATTTTTCTAATCAAAATAGTTTCGGCCGTTTATGAGATATTTTGAAAAAAAGAATGAAAAAAACCGCTTTTTTCATTCACGATTACAATAGTTGACCATACCCTGTATGGTAAAGTAAAATGGAGTAAAGATATTTGGGCGAAAAGCATTTTTTGGCAAATAGTTTTAAGTATAATATAAGTTAAAGTGATGAGTAGGGCTTGCATTTATAGGCAGCTAAGCTCTAAAAATAACTAAATTAGACCCTTAAAAAGGCATTTTAAGAACAAAGACGTACTTGAAAAACTAAAATATTGAGTATTAAGCGGTCTGTCAGTAATACCAAATAAGCTGACGTGTTCTGATGTGGCCATTCACTTGACCTTACCATACAACCCCCCCCCCCCATTTTGGGCGTTTAGATTTTGAATTTTTAGACTTCTGGGGACCCACTGATTATGTAAACAAAATTTGGTTGAGTTTGGTACAAGAACCTAGATTTTTGTTTGTTTACCCCCCCCCCACACATTTTGGGCTGTTAGTTTTTGAATTTTTAGACTTCTGGGGACCCACTGATTATGTATACAAAATTTGGTTGAGTTTGGCACAAGAACCTATATTTTCATTTTTTGATCCTCCCTCCCAATTTTGGGAGGTTAGTTTTTGCATTTTTAGACTTCTGGGGTCCCACTGATTATGTATACAAAATTTGATTGAGTTTGGTAAATGGCCAAGATTTTTAATTTTTAACCCCCCTCTACCCCCCTTAATTTTGGGTCGATATGCACCAAAATCTAACCAGCTCTTAATCTCAATGGACCAAAACTACGTGTGAAATTTGGTTTCGATATTCACACTAGTTGTTGAGCTAGCTCGTCCACAAAAAGTTGGTAACGCACAGACTAATTAACTAACTAACTAACCGAATGTTTTCTACATTTGATTTAATCGCGAATCAAATGTAGGGAATTTTTGTCAAATATTAAGTGAAAATAATATTTGAACTTATATATTTCTAACTTGAAATAATGATCTTAAATAAATTTTTCTAATTAATATAACAAAGAATAATTGTCATATTTAATGAGAATTGTTTTTGACCGAGCTTATTTGAAAAAGATATTTATCGCGAGACTACTGCAGATTATGCTATTGGAGTCTGCGGAGTCTTAAGTCTGGACCAAGAGAGAAAATGATGTAATCCACTTAGTTACAATCCAACGTCATTTCGCGTATAGCCCGCTACACATTCTGATGGATGGACTGGCAGATTAAATATATAACATCTGAGATTTCAAATTCACTTGGTGATCCATCCGAATGTCTAGCGGGCTATACGCCAAATGAAGTTGGATTGTAGCTAAGTGGATCCCATCTTTTTTCTCTCTTGGTCCAGACTTAATATTCCGCAGACTCCAATAGCATAATCCGCAGTAGTCTCGTGATAAATATCTTTTTCAAATAAGCGCGGTCAAAAACAATTCTCATTCATATAACAATTATTCTTTGTTATATTAATTAGAAAAGTTATAAAAATTTATTTAACTAACTAATTAACTAACAACCAGACAGACTAACAGACATTTTGACAAAACAATTATTATCTCGAAAAATATAATTATTTCGATGTTAACTTATTAGGGCTTTTTTGTAGACCGAAATGCCATGGTTTTGCTAAATTTTTTTTAATCAAAATAGTTTCAGCCGTTTTTTAGATATTTTGAAAAAAAGAATGAAAAAAATCACTTTTTTTCATGCACGATTACAATACTTGACCATACCCTGTATGGTAAAGTAACAAATAGTATGTTTTGTGAATTTAAATCTATTTTTGACTATTTTTAATTAATTTCTCTCATTATTTATTTAAATATATATATATATATATATATATATATATATATATATATATATATATATAAAATTAAGGTTTTGTCTGTACATTGCTCCAAATCACGCCAAATTTTGGTTGCACACGTTTTAAGCAAAGTTATGAACGAAAACACCCTCAAAAATTTCCTGTCTGTCTGTATGTATGTCTGTTTCCGCGAAAAGTTGCTCACGATTCACGTCAAAACGGCTGTAGGGATTATTATGAAATTTCATATTTACATCAGATGTCTACTAACTTACGTTTTTAGCTATATAACGTTTTGATATTTTGACCCTAGAAGGGGGTTTGGGGGGGCGCACGAATGAAAATTATCAAATAACTCCTAAACTATTAGCCCCACGGCAAATTTTATGATAAACAAAGATGTAGGGGATATGATTTCTGACAACTTTTTTCTGATAAAATTTCCCCAAAAACCCACCCAAAAAGGGGGGGAGGGTGAAAAAATGTAAATTCTTGCCCTTGGAGCAAACTCAATCAAATTTTCTATACATAATCTGTGGGTCACTAGAAGGCTAGAAATGCAAAAACTGGGTGCGGGGGTCAAATGGGGGTGGGGTGAGGAGTGAGTCGGAGTAGGGTGGGAGTGCAGAGGGTGGAGTCCAGGAAGGATAGCGGGGGTGGGGTCCAGGGGGCTAAGCGGGGGTGTGCTGCGCAGGTTTGGAGAGCACGGGGTGGATGGGGTGCGGGGTCCGAGGTGGGTGGGGTGCGGTTTGTGGTGTGGGGACGGAAGTTGGGAACGGGTGCGGGGTGGGCGTGATGGGGTGTTGGGGGGGTTAGGCATGGTGCGGGGGCTTGGGGGTGCTGTGTGGGTTTCGGGGGGTGGTGGATGGGAGTGTAAGGGGGGGGGGGGGGGTTCCGAGGGCTGGGGGTCCAGGGGCGTGCCTTGCAGCTAATAGTTAATAAAATTAGAATATAATCTTTATATAAATAAGAATTGAATTTACTATTAAGAAAATAAATATTTTTCTAAATTTGTGTTTTCTCTTATGCAACAATGAAAATGAAACAGTATCATTTTAACGTATTAAAAGTTTAAAATAAAATATGTTTTTTCTGAAAATTATTTGAAAAAAAACTAAATTTTTCTAAGTGTTTCACTTTTTTTTTGCATCACATTTTATTTGATTACAATTAACAATGTACAAGTGAATAAAAATTAATACATTAACAACAATCGATGATGTACATGACTTAATTGTTATATCTGTTATCCAGGGATTGCGCACGACTATTTTAATAGGAGCGATACTTTTGGCTTTTGGTTCCACTTTGAAAATCTTCTCCGTGGCACGGGACCAATTTACAATTGGATTTTGTGGTCACGTGATTGTCGGCATAAGCCAAGTGTTTATGCTCAGTTTGCCCGCCAAGGTGGCATCTGTGTGGTTTCCACCTGAACAACTGTCCACCGCATGTTCCATCAGTTTTGTAGGACTTCAGGTAGGTCTACCATATATGCTAGATATTATATATCTGGTGAGCTTTTTATCTTGAGACAGTCTTACCCGAGGGGTGAACCGCGAACTAATATCGTGTACACCTACTTCCACTTTCATTTCCAAGTAGAAGACAATAGATAAAGGGGCATTATCTAATGAATTCCAAAATAATTCACAAAATTCTAAAGCGGTGTACACCTAATTCCAATCGCTGTTCACCACTCGGTGTTACTTATAACTCAAAAACAGTGCATTATATGAAAAAAGTTTCAAATAAAAGTTTATTTATTTCGAGAGGGGAACTAAACTACGCTATTGTTTGTCAATCTAGAACAAGCTTTCAAGGGTATTCCGAGGTCACGTTCTGTTTTTTTAAATAGAAACCTATATTTTTCTTTACAGATTCTTAATCTAGAAAAAAAAGTGAACAACTTTCATTAAAACTATTTTTTTATACGACATCAAATAAACAAAATATTAAATCAATTAGATTTCAAAAAAAATCCAAATAATATTTTTTTTAACAATCATTCAACTTAATTATCAAATAATAATGACCAAATATTTAATTATTAAATAAATAATTTAATAATAATTAATAATTTAATCAATTTCCGACAATGTTCTGTGAAATTCCAGAGTGTATCGCAATTAAATTATTAATTATTATTAAATTATCTATTTAATAATTAATTATTTGATCATTATTATTTGATAATTAAGTTGAATAATTGTTAAGAATAATTATTAGGATCATTTTTTTGAGATATAATTGATGTAAAATTTTTTTATTTGATGTCGTATAAAAAAATAGTTCTAATAAAAGTTGTTTAGTTTTTTTTCTAGATTAAGTAGACGTACAAAAACATGTAGGTTTCTATTTAAAAAAAGAACTTGACCTTGAAATACCTTCGAAAGTTTATTCTAGGTCGACAAACAATAGTGTAGTTTAGTTTCTCCCTTGAAATAAATAAACTTTTATTAGAAACTTTTTTTCATATAATTCACTGTTTTTGAGTTATAAGATTGTCTCAAGATAAAAACTCACCCCCGGTATATTATCATGAAAATATAAATTTACATTGTTTTTTGTTGTTGTTAATATCTAGGCAGGCGTAGCCGTTGGAATTACAATGTCAACATCTATCGGATTTGGTACAAATTCAATTGATGATTATGAAATAAATTTCAAATATTTATTTTATACAATGGCAATTTATAATGGAATTATTTTAATATTAATTGTGATCTGTAAGTAGAAAAAAAACAATTTTTATTTATATATTTATTTATAATATTTCTACAACAATAACTAATTAATTACAATTCTATGATGATGATATTGTTAAATATTAGATCCCAGGTAACCACAATATCCTCAGAATATTCTAAGGATATTCTAAGGACATTTAAATCTTCTTAGAATATTCTGAGGATATTGTGTGTTACCTGGGATTAGGATTAGTTAGATTAGGTTTTTGAAGTCGGTTTTTTTTTTATAAAAATTATTTTTATTTTTCTCTTTTTAGTGATGTTATTAATAGTGACTTAATATGATACCTAGTATGCATCTCGTAAGAGAAAGCGTCAGGCCAATCAATCAGAAAATGATAATAAAATTCAATTGATAAATATAGAAATTCTCTCGAAACGTTTGCGGGTTTTAAATGAATGTTTTAAGATTTTTTTTATAAAATATTTTATTTATTATAATTTCGACAATTTGTTCATAAGAATTGGAGATTTTCGTTATTTTGTCATTGAAAACTGCGATTTTTTGCAAAAACCCGCAAACTTCAACATCATTGCGGCACTGGTTACCATTTTCTAATTAAGATGAAACTTTGATTCCCTTGAAGCAAATTTAATCTAGTTTAACAATGTATAGATAACGTGCTCCTACAAGGTCAAAACGTTGAAAAATAAAAAAAAACGAGTTTTAGGGATATTCAAAAGTGATCCCGGGGGCTGTTTTTTGACAGGCGCTCGTACCGGTTCTACGAAACCTAAATAGATGAAATTGTTATCATTTTACGTATAATTTAAAGAGCTTTAAATTATCTCATAGATATCTTTTTGATTTGATAAGCCGTTTTAGAGTTATTCAAGAAAAACTGAAAAAACTCCCAAATTTTCTCATTTTGAGGCGCGTAGAAAAATTTCCACAACACAGATTTTCGGGAAAACTTAGGGTAGTAATATTGGAGTACCAATAAAGCTATTCCAGCAATAAAATCTTTACCGGGAATTATTTCCTGTTAAAATCGTAATTTGCCTGTGCTATCCCACCAATATTATAAAAGTCCGGATGTTTGTTGTTCAATCACGTCATAACAACTGGACAGAATTAAACAAGATTTTTTAATTTAATTAAATAATTTAAAATGACGGTGGGAAGTTCTCTAAATTGGCAATTATCAAATGATTTTCGTACTTGTCAGGGTATTTATTATAAATGACCGGCTTATTTGTTTTACTAAATAAACGAATCAATTTAAAAGTATACTTGAATTTACGGTGACTTAAAATTATATGGAATTCGAACGTTGAAATGACTTTAAAATATGAAGTTATTAGTAAAGTATTATTATATTATAATACAACTAGCTGCAAGGCCCGCCTTCGGCGGCCCTCTTGCTAGCCAAGGGGCACTCCCCCTGGGCCCCCAACCCACGAATCCTACCCTCACACTACACTCCCCCCGACCCATCCAGCACCCCTACCCCCGCACCATGAACCCGTGCCCAACCCCCGCCCCCATACCACAGAACCCAAACCTCACCCCCACTCCAACCCACCACACTCCCCGAAACCCACCCAGCACCCCAACCCCCGCCCCCACACCACCACCCCAACCCTCACCCCACCCACCTCGGGCCCCTAACCCACGAACCCCAACCTCACCCCCACTCCAACCCACCACACTCCACGAAACCCACCCAGCACCCCACCCCGCCCCCACACCACCACTTCAACACTCTAACCTGCACCCCCCACCTCGGACCCCACCCCGTACCACCCCACTACGCCACTGGACCCTCACCTGAACTCCCCATCCACCAACCTTGCACCACCCCCGTGCCCCCCCCCTACTCCGCCATACTCCCTCACTCCACCGCCATTCCACTCCGCGCATCCCATGCCCTAACCCACCCCCACTCCACCCCCGCACCCAGTTTTTGCATTTCTAGCCTTCTAGTGACCCACAGATTATGTAAACCAAATTTGGTTGAGTTTGGTCCAAAAGGCAAGAATTTTCATTTTTTGCCCCCCCCTTTTTAAGTGGTTAGTTTTTGCATTTCTAGCTTTCTAGAGTCCCTCAGATTATGTATACAAAATTTGGTTGAGTTTGCTCCAAGGGCAAGAATTTTCATTTTTTGACCCCCCCCCTTTTTTAAGTGGTTAGTTTTTGCATTTCTAGCTCTCTAGAGGCCTACAGATTATGTATACAAAATTTGGTTGAGTTTGCTCCAAGGGCAAGAATTTTCATTTTTTGACCCCCCCCCCCCATTTTGGGTGGTTAGTTTTTGCATTTCTAGCTCTCTAGATGCCTACAGATTATGTATACAAAATTTGGTTGAGTTTGCTCCAAAGGCAAGCATTTATATATTTTCTCCTTTCCCCCTTTTGGGTGGTTTTTGGGGGGAATTTTTTAAACAAAAGTTGTCAGAAATCACATCCCCTACAACTTTGCTCATTATAAAATTTCCCGTAGAGTTAATAGTTTAAAAGTTATTTGATAATTTTCATTCGTGCACTCCCCAAACCCCCTTTTGGGGTCAAAATATCAAAACGTTATATAGCTAAAAACGTAAGTTAGAAGACCTCTGATACAAATATGAAATTTCATAATAATCCCTTCAGCCGTTTTGACGTGAATCGTGAGCAACTTTTCGCGGAAACCACTGAAACAGACAGACAGACAGACAGACAGACAGGAATTTTGTTGAGGGTGTTTTCGTTCATAACTTTGCTTGAAACGTGTGCAACCAAAATTTGGCGTGATTTGGACCAATGTACAGACAAAACCTTAATTTTATATATATAGATATATCAACAATATAAAATTTTTAATTGTTGTTATTTGTATAATTTAGAATTCATAAGAATTTTGCTGGCTTGGTGTGTTTTGGATATATTAATTTTTTATTGTTAAAGGATAAATAAATTGAATTGCTTCTTTCCAGTAATTTATTTTATTATTCAAATGGTTAATCCAAATATTTCGAGAGCGCTTGCGGCATCTCTTCCTCAGTGGAAACTCTGGGACCATACAAAAGGCAAGTCAGTGAGTTATTATTAATTACAGATGTCAAAGGTACTCACCCACTCCCTCACCAATGTGCCGAACCCATGAGTTTGTACCAGAACATTGATAAAAGCTTGATTAAACACCATATATATATATATAGACAAATTCACAAAATGAGATAACATTTACTAGTATATGCAACTATGTACATCTATTCACAATGAAGTCTGAATGAAATTTTAAACAATTAGCATTCGAGCTGGTTTATATTTAATATGAAGCAATTAATATTAATGGTTAGCCAAGAAAAGGTCAACGACCACAATATTGTCTACGTTTTGATATATATATATGGTGCTTAATCAAGCTTTTATCAATGTTCTGTACAAACTGATGGGGTCGGCACATTGGTGGGGGAGTGGGTGAGTACCTTAGACATCTGTAATTAATAATAACTCACTGACTTGCATTTTGTGTGGTCCCACAGTTTCCACTGAGGAAGAGATGCCGCAAGCGCTCTCGAAATATTTGGATTAACCATTTGAATAATAAAATAAATTACTGGAAAGAAACAATTTAATTTATTTATCCTATAACAATAAAAAATATAATAATTTAGAATGTTAAGGATCCAAGGGTCCTTTAGTCCAGGGAAATTACGATTTTAACAAAGATAAGAGTAAATAGATATTTTATTTAATATGAATTTACTATGAGTTAAGGATACTGGGTCACTTATTTCACATTAAAATTAAAAAATTAAAAAGATATAAAAATTTTTTTCTTTTTCAATATATATATTTCGGGCTATCAACCCATCTTCAGGAAATACAGAAAGTAACTAAATAAACTTATTGAATGACAGGCTATATATATGTTTATTGAACAGTTCAATAAACATATATATATATAGCCTGCCATTCAATAAGTTTATTTAGTTACTTTCTGTATTATTGAACAGTTCAATAAACATATATATAGCCTGCCATTCAATAAGTTTATTTAGTTACTTTCTGTATTTCCTGAAGATGGGTTGATAGCCCGAAATATATATATTGAAAAAGAAAAAAATTTTATATCTTTTAATTTTTTAATTTTAATGTGAAATAAGTGACCCAGTATCCCTAACTCATAGTAAATCCATATTAAATAAAATATCTATTTACTTATCTTTATTAAAGATGTTTCACCTTGCACCAACACCACAATCTCTACTGATTACGATTTTAACAGGAAATAATTCCCTGTAAAGATTTGATTGCTGGAATACCTTTATTGCTACTCCATTATTACACTAAGATATTACACTTACATTATTACACATTACTACACTAAGTTTTCCCTCCAAATCTCTGTTGTGGAAATTTTTCTACGTGCCCCAAAATGAGAAAATTTCAGTTTTTTCAGTTTTTCTTGAATAACTCTAAAACGGCTTATCAAATCAAAAAGATATCTATTAAATAAATTAAATCTCTTTAAATTACGCCTAAAATCAGAATAATTTCATCTATTTAGGTTTAGTAGAACCGGTACTAGCGCCTGTCAAAAAACAGCCCCGGGATATCTTTATGAATATCCATAAAACTCCATTTTGACCATGAAGAAGCATGTTTTCGAAAAAGCTGACTCTACACATTTTTAAAGTAGATTAAATCTGCTACAATTTAAATAAAGATTCATCTTAATTTGATAATGGTAGCATGAGGTTTTGAAAAAGTGCAATTTTTTTCATAAAATGAAAACCACTCATCCTAGAAACTTGATTCCTATCTGATTGTCTAGATAATTTTATTGACTAGAACGTTTATGAATTTAATTTTATTATCATTTTCTGATTCATTCGCCCGACGCTTTCTCTTACGAGATGCATGCAAGGTATTATATTAAGTCACTATTAATAACATCACTAAAATAGGAAAAATAAAAATAATTTTTATAAAAAAAAAATAAAACCAACTTAAAAAAACTTAAATGCAACAAATAAAATAATAATAACTCAAAAATAAAATAAAATGCACTAAAAGGTATAAAATAATAATTATTATCTTATTTAGTTACAACTAAATGACGAAATATTAACATGAAATTACTTTTTGAAGTCGGTACCAAACATATACATTTTATAAATCGCACTTGACGGATCTTACTTAGCTCGTTTGGCGGGTACGCTCGCTTATGGGTATAGTTTGTTTGGCACCGACTTCAAAAAGTTAGTTGTAACTAAATAAGATAATAATTATTTTATACCTTTTATGGATTTTATTTTATTTTTAAGTTAATATTATTTTAACTGCGATTTTTTTTCTTCAAAAAATTGCATTTTTTCAAAACTTCAACCTCATGTTACTTAATCCAATTAAGATAAAAATTTATTTAAATTGTAGCAAATTTAATCTAGTTTAAAAATGGAAGGAGTCATCTTCTTCGAAAACGTGCTCCTTCATGGTCAAAATGGGGAAAAATCGAAAAAAGTACGAGTTTTATGGATATTCAAAAGTGATCCCGAGGACTGTTTTTTGACAGGCACTAGTACTGGTTTCGCTAAGCCGAAATAGATGAAATTATTTTATCATTTTACGCGTAATTTAAAGAGCTTTAATTTATCTAATCAATATCTTTTTGATTTGATAAGATGTTTTAAAGTTATTCAAGAAAAACTGAAAAAACTCTGAAATTTTCTCATTTTGAGGCACGTAGGAAAATTTCCACATCACAAATTTGGGGGAAAACTTAGGGTAGTAATATTGGAGTAGCCAGGATAAAATCTTTACCGGGAATTATTTCCTGTTTATGCCATTTTTTCGGTACCGCGACATTTCAGCCCCCGACAAAACATCCCCAAAATATCCCTCGACATAATATCTTCTGACAAAATATTCCCCAGTATAAGGGAGAATACAAAAAGAGATTAAGTGAGAAGCTTATAATCATAGTTTTGAATATTATAAACAGACTTTCATATTTTGGCGCTAATTAGCCGTTTGAAAGTGCTACTGTCTGTCGTTAGATTTTCTAGCTAACTATTTATTATTTTTACTATCTATAATATAGTATTTATCATCTACCAGGTATACCGGAAAGTCATTACCGGTTTTTCCAACAGATGTCGCTAGGCTTAAGTATGAAATGTTATGATTTGACACATATGAATTTTATTCTACTGATATCAAGCTTCAAAGCTATACATGTTATATTTTGCGAAAGTAACACCTTCATAGATTTATACCTCTTTGAAAATGTCAAAGTTTCATACCTGAAAACGTGCATTTGCGGCACGCATTACTTTTCTTATTTAATCAAAAGAAAAAAGCCGCTGAAAGTCATCGTTTGCTGGTAGAAACTTACGGTGAGCATGCTTTAACCTTAAAAACATGTGAGGTGTGGTTTCGAAAATTCAAAAAGTGGTGATTTCGATGTGCAAGATAAAGAACGTTCTGGTAGACCAAAAAAGTTTGAAGATGCGAAACTACAGGATGAAGACCCAACCCAAACTCAAAAACAATTGAAAAAACAATACACCGACAACAAATGATCAATTTGAACCACGCATTGATCGAAAAACGTCCAGAATGGGCCCGAAGACACGGTAAAGTGATTTTACAACACGATAACGCGCCGTCTCATAAAGCAAAACCGGTCAAGGAAGCGTTGAAAGCACTTGGGTGGGACATATTATCGCACCCGCCGTACTCTCCAGACCTTGCCCCGTCCGACTATCAACTTTTCGCATCGATGGGACACGCACTTGCAGAGCAGCACTTCGAACAAGTTAGAAAATGGCTCGATGAATGGTTTTGCTCAAAGGACAAACAGTTTTTTTGGGATGGCATCCATAAATTGTCAGAAAGATCGGCAAGATGTATAGAATCAAATGGCCAATACTTTAAATAATAAATTTTCCATTTTCTTAAAAATTACGTAGTTTTTTTTTCGAAAAACCCGGTAATGACTTTCCGGTACACCTAGTATATTTACTTATTTATCGTCTATGTTTACATTACACAATAATTGATTGTTTGTTAGAAGTGTTTTTAATCGTTATCGTTATTAATTATTATTATAATATTGGGCGAAAATATAGTGCCCCAAACACACCCCGTCCAACGATTGGCTGGTTCGGTTTTCAATGTGTGTTTGATTAGAAAAAAAAATGGGAGCCCGAAACACACCCCGCCCGGACTAAACTTTCGGAGGTTCGGTTAATATATATTCAGTTCGGCTCGGTTGACGCCAACCGAACTGTCTAAAAACCAACCCGAAAAGGAGCTATACGAACCCAACCGTGCCGAACTGAGTATATATTAACCAAACCGGGTCGATTTGCATTACTCATAAGATTCACGAGGGGAATGGTTATTTTTAACCGACTTCAAAAAAGGAGGAGGTTCTCTATTCGATTGAATTTTTTTTTTTTTTTTTTTTTTTTGTGCCTATGTTACCTCATATCTCCGCCAATTCTCAACCGATTTTGAAATTTTTTTTTGCATTGGGTCCAGTCTAGCTTCCGATTGGTCCCATTTTTTTTTCGTATTTTTTTCATAGGTATTAGACCTTTTTTATTAGGTTTGTTTAGATCTAACTTCTTTGTTTATGAACCGATTTCGATAGTTCTTTTTTTATCCGAAAGGGGGTGTCTTAGGGATGGTGTCATATTAATTTGGTCAAGTTCTGATGATATGATCACTATTAATAACATCACTAAAAAGAGAAAAATAAAAATAATTTTTAAGAAAAAATAAAACCGACTTCAAAAAATTAAATGCAACAAATAAAATACACTAAAAGGTATAAAATAATTATTATCTTATTTAGTTACAACTAAACGACGAAATATTAACATGAAATTACTTTTTGAAGTCGGTGCCAAACATATACCTTTTATGAATCGCACTCGACGGATCTTACTTAGTACGTTTGGCGGGTACGCTCGCTTATAGGTATAGTTAGTTTGGCACCGACTTCAAAAAGTAATTTCATGTTAATATTTCGTCGTTTAGTTGTAACTAAATAAGATAATAATTATTTTATACCTTTTAGTGTATTTTATTTGTTGCATTTAATTTTTGAAGTCGGTTTTTATTTTTTTCTTAAAAATTATTTTTATGTCATGAGATATTTTGTCTGAAGTATATTTTGTCGGGGGATGTTTTATTCGTGGCTGAAAAATCCATTTTTTCACGTTATTTTCCTGGACTATGTAGCTAATTGTAAATTGTCTTGTAGTTTTGAAAGATCGCCCGCCCACGCCGCCCTCGCAAGCTGAAGCCAAAAGGTTGCTCACTGAGAAGGGCAGTTTTATCCATTCCTTGAAGCAAATCCAAGCCAATGGCAATTTCTGGCTGATGATTTTAGCCTCGGGGCTCAACCAGGGGGTCTATTATGCAATCTCTACTCTGCTTAATCAAATTCTACTACAAGTCTTTAAGGTAAAGTATTATTTATTTAATTGTTGCTTGTTATCTTGTTAAGCTGGGACAATTCCTTGTTTAATTTAGATTTCTCATTAAATTTAATATTTATTCAATCCATATACAAATAAGATAGGAAATCAAGTTTGATCTTTATTATTTAAAAAAAAAATACTTCAATATTTTAGCCCCTCGTTAGAGATTAATGATTAAAAGAAATAATATTCTATCAAAAGAATTGAAACTTTAATAGTGAAAACAGATTTTGAATTAGAAGCCGAAACGTTGTGAAAATTTTCTAATTCCACCCTAGTATCTATATATAATCAAAAATAATTTTCCAGTTTATTTTTCTTTCAACAAAGAGAAACAAAGAGGTTGTCCTCTGCTTGATACAAATAAACATACACACATATATCGAAATTATATATATATATATATACTACCTGGAAGGCCCGCCTTCTTGCTAGCCAGGGGCACCCCCAACCCACGAACCCCACCCAGCACCTCCCACCCCCCCGCACCAAGCACCCGTGCCCAACCACCGCCACCACCCCAGCCCCCACATCACTCCACTAGGACCCTGGACCCTCACCTGAACCCCCCACTCCACCATGAGCCACCCCACCCCCACCATCCCCCCAACAACAATCCTATAAGACAGGGGTCCCCAAACTTTTTAGGAACATACATTCGCATAGAGCTGAAAATTGGTACAGCTCTTAATTACACTATACTTACTTACTTACTTCTTACTTCCGATGGCCAAATCGCCCTTGTAGAGCTTGAGCCTCTCGCGTGATGCCTCTCCATATCCCTCTATCCTGGGCCAATCCCTCCCATCCTGCCCCCACGTGAAGCTCTTGCAGATCTCTGACGACATTATCCAGCCATCTTTGTCTTGGTCTGCCTGGTGGTCTTCTTCCAGGCGGGTAGCTCTCGTGGAGGTTCTTTATGTCCCTGGTTTTCGGAGCACGAGCCACATGACCGGCCCATTCTAATCTTCTTTTCTTAATTACACTATTACAAATGAAATATCAAAAAAAAAAACACTATTACAAATGAAATATCAAAAATCCCCATGCTCCCGACCTTTGCAAAAAAAAATTGTCAAGGGTCAAAAATATCGGTTTTTCACATTTTTCTCGTAAACGATAAGTGTCGTCTTAAAAACAGGTCAGACAAAAGTTGTAGATCATGCAATTTTATACAAAAATTGTTTTAATACTTTTTTTTCTATGATTCACCATTTCTGAGATATCTTCTTCTTCTTCTTATTCTTTTATATAAGTGTGAACACCTGTTTCTCCAACATATTACAATCAGTCATCAGGGTCATAACTCTCTTTCCATCGTTTTTTTAGTCTTCCACGGCTTCTTCTGAGATATCGTGACTCCATAAGTTGGAGACGTCGTACTCTACATAACACTTCGACCTTGGATAAATTTTTTTTCAGGTGTCGGGAGGATGGGGATTTTTGATATTTCATTTGTAATAGTGTATTTAAGACCTGTACCAATTTTCAGCTCTATGCAAATTATTGTAAGCTTAGCATTTTTCTTTGTCTAAATTGACTGAACTACCTGATGAGTTTTTAATTTTGATACAATCTTGTAACTCAAAAACAGTGCATCAATAATTAATAATTTAATAATTTTATCCCCGGGAGCTTCATTTCATTGTGTTGTAAATCTATTTAAAAAAAAACAGGAAATGTAAAGGCTACGAAGAAACATAAAAGGCCAAAAAAAAAATACAGACATTCCGTTGAATTGATAACTCCTCATTTTTTTCAAAGTCGGTTAAAAATAAGGAAATTGAAACTGGAATTCATCCAGAAGAATTGAAATACGTTATACACTCTGGAATGTCTTAGAACAGTGTCGCAAAATTATTAAATTATTAATTATTATTAAATTATTTATTTAATAATTAAATATTTTATCATTATTATTTGATAATTAAGTTGAATGATTGTTAAAAATAATTATTAGGATTTTTTTGAGATCTAATTGATTTAATATTTTTTATTATTTCATGTCGTATAAAAAATAGTTCTTATGAAAGCTGTTCAGTTTTTTTTTTGTAGATTCAGAATATTTACAGAAACATATAGGTTTCCATTTAACAAACAGAACTTGACCTCAAAATACCCTTGAAAGCTTGTTCTAGGTCGACTAGTTTAGTTTCCCCTCGATATAAATAAACTTTTACTTGAATCTTTTTTCATATAATGCACTGTTTTTGAGTTATAAGACTGACTCAAGGTAAAAAACTCACCCGGTATAAC
Source organism: Forficula auricularia (assembly GCA_024734495.1). Lineage (NCBI taxonomy): Eukaryota > Metazoa > Arthropoda > Insecta > Dermaptera > Forficulidae > Forficula > Forficula auricularia. Next base: position 39,306 of record JALMQS010000279.1, read on the forward strand.
AAACTCAAAAATGCATGACAAAAATGTAACTTATACTAATCTTTTTCTCTCTCTTTCTTTCAGAATGATGAAGTTTTTGCGGGTCGCATTGGCAATATGCTAATTTTATTCGGCACCCTGGGCTCGTTTCTAACCGGAATCATTCTAGACAAAACCCACTCGTTCAAAAGGATGACCCATATATCGAATTTCGGTTTTGCAATTTCCGTCCTCGGCCTCTCGGCTGCTTGTTTGAGCGGAGAACAATGGGCCGTCTACGTCACCAGCCTCTTCATGGGCTTATTCATGGGCATGTCCATTGTTGTGTTCATTGAATTAAGCATGGAAATCTTTTACCCGGAAGAAGAGAGTACAATAACTGGAATTTTATTCGGAGCTTTTCAAATTATGGGAATTATTTTGGTACCGATTTGGGGTTGGATTTTGAATAGTTATCCAGCCTACTGGGCTGATATTTTAGGTTTTGTTATATTAATCATTGCAAATGGGATTATTCAGAAAATCCCGGAAGATTATCGAAGGCAAAACTCTGTGAAAGATAGTAATAAGTTGAATGAAAACAAAGAAGGGATCAATGTGGAAATGAAGCTCTTATCAGTCAGCGCTTGAGCTTTATCTCTCTCTCTATTCATGATCTACACAGGGTGGGCCATCTACATTTGTTTCTGAAATATGAATTTAAAGGAAAAGGAATCGATTTTTTTTCTTTCCATTCGGCATTTATTTTGATCCAAGGAAATACATGTCAGCTACTTTTCGAATATGATTTGGTTGGACAGGAATTCATCAAAATTAACCAAGAAAACCTAGAAGGAGTTCAGGAATTCCGCTACCTAGGAAGTAAAATAACATGGGATGGGAGGAGCGAAAACGAAGTTAAATCAAGAGTTTGAAAAGCAAAAATGGGGTTTAATTCAAAACAAAAACTACTATGCTCCTCCTGAATTAGCTTAGAAAACAGGAAGATGCTATTGAAGACATATGTATGGAGCATAGCCATGTACGGGTATGAAACCTGGACAATTATGGAGTTCTTGGAAGAATCGGAGAAAGAAGAACCTTGTGGAAGAGTCTGAAGAAGAGAAGAGGTCAGATGATGGGGCACACACTGAGACATGGGGGACTGCTTAGGGATATCTTGGAGGGGAAGGGGAAAGCTCAGATCAGAATATTTCAACCAAATAATTGGGGATATGGGATGCAAGACATTTAAAGAGGTCAAACAGCTGGCGGGGGACAGAGTCGAGAGAAGACGGGTGGTTGCGTCAAACCAGTCTTAGGACTGTATACTCAATAATGACGATTTGGTTCAGGTGATCGCCTTTTGCTCTGACGACATAATGGGCTCTTTTTTCTGGATTTTCAAGCAGCGGTAAACAAACAAAATTGCCGCTACTAAGCCACTGAAAATCCACGATTAAGGCGGGTTCACACGGGTTCATGAAACGGGAGAGAGCACTACTCATAGGCCAGCCAGTCGTGTGATCTACCTCGTCTGAAATATCGGTAGTGAGATTGAAGGTCGTGCTCGTTCTCGAATAGGCGAGTCGTAATCTTTCCGATTGGTTGGAAAGACCACGACCGTTTCATTCGTATTTCTATCCAAGAGCTGATAACATGTCCGTATATAAAATGAATAATGTGCAGATGATGAAGTACGTAGAATTGTATGAAGAAAAGGAATGTTTGTGGACAATAACATCAGAAAATACAAAAACCGAGATGCAAGAAACCAAGCATTAGAAGAAATAGAGTCCGCATCTCTGGTGTAATGGTCAGCATGCCTGGCTGGCAACCCGGAGGTCTCGGGTTCGATTCCTGGCTATACCCAGACATTTTTTCTGAAAGTATAGGGTCTGGAAATAAAAATTAAGTGGGAGATAAATTAAACCTAATTTATCGAGGGGAGAATTTTTACCACTGCTCGAAGCCCTTAAAAAACTTACTAAATTGGATGGTATCTAACTTTCTGAGATTTGGCTCGTGATCCCGGCTTCTTTCCTTCTACTCTGTTCTTTCACGATGGAGGGACCATCCCATGCAGGCCTTTAGGGGATGCACCTTCTGGTGTATCTCCTTCTCACATCAATATCATTAAAAAAAAAAAAAAGTATTGAAATGAATATTGTTGGTTTTGGAATTCGTGAAGAATTGAAAACATAAGATCTTCATATTATCAGGAAGCGAAGAAATCGGGAGCCTCGGCTGATGAAATATATAAGCCTAGGGTTCCATGGTTTTTAACAGTTCATTTATTTCTAAGAAAGAACGTTCTGCCATGATTGAACAACGGGAGAAAAATTAACGACCAACCTGAGCACTTGTTTCGTGTGAGCTGGGAAAGGTCGTGGATTAATGTGTTGAATAAGCATGCGCAAATCAAGTAGTGCTCTCTCCCGGTTCACGACTTCGTAATCCACGAAAAGCCTTCCTATGATCCAATGATGTGTGGCATTTCTGCAAAGTGTGTGTGATTGGACCGCACTTCTTCAAATCGAGCGGTCGAAGCCCGTTACCGTCATCGGTGAGCGTTATCGAGTCATGATAACCAATTTTTGATGCCAATTGTGCGTAGGAAGCGTAGTGATGAGCAAAGCAAGACCAAGCTCATCACTAATTAATATAGGCAGAGGGTGTGTTTGTAAAGTCTTCTATAGGATGTTTAGAAAGTCCTGATCACTTTTAAGAAAAATATTATTATTATTTTGATTTTGAGTATTAATTTTAGTGATGAGCAAAGCAAGACCAAGAACAAGACTGCAAGACCAAGACCAATTCTTCTCATCACTAAGGAAGCGCATGCACAACTTCTGGTTCCAACACATCAAGGACAACACGATCAATTTATTGAAGTCATTTTTCCTTGGTTATTATGACTGGTCACCGCGTTCGCCTGATTTAGACATTTATTTGTGGGAATATTTGAAATCAAAAGTGTACCACGGACTCTGGCTCAACTTAAGACCAACATCGAAATAGCGTCTATACCAAGAGTAACACATGTGATAGAAAATTCCGAAAAAAACGAGTCCATTATGTCGTCAGAGCAAAAACCGTTCACCTGAACCAAATCATATTCGAAAAGTAGCTGACATGTATTTCCTTAGACTAAAATACTAATGCAAACAAAAAATAAATTCGTTGTTCTTTAAATTTTTATTTCAGAAACAAATGGATCACATTTAGATGACCCCCTGTAGAAACAAACCGAAGCGATATCTGACAAACTAGATCCAATGAGCTTTACTATTTAAAATCCCATCAATATTAGTTACCAGTGATTGTCGAATCTTCAAACAAAAAAAACATTCCAAAATGCTTAATCCGCCGCTATTAGACATCGAGAGAAAGAATCAGGAATGAGAAATAAACATTTGTTAATTATGACTGTCATTTTAGAATGTACTGAGACTGTTTATGACTACTGAGATTTCTGTATATATCTAGTTAAATAAATTAATTTAATTTAAGTTAATTTTTTTTACAATCCTCAAATTCCGCAATTTCTCCAAAGCCTATATGCATGTAAATATGGTTCCTAAAACACTCACAGTACACAGAGCCTATCAGAGATTTTTTTTTGGGAAGGGTGGAGGGGTGGCATCCAAAATAAGACATGTAACAATTCAGACGTTATTTTAATATTTTATTAATCTTTTTAATATTTACAAAAATATATACGAGTAGTAGTACCTATATATTATTTAAATTAATACAAAAAGTACATTGAAATATCAGAATAATAAATAAATATAATAAATTTTATAAAATTTGTAAAAATACAAATTTAGTTGAGAATAGAAAAATTATTTGAAAAGTAACTACTAACAGGTGTTCTGATTTCTGACAAATTTTGTTTAAAAAATTCCCCCCCCCAAAAAAAAAACACCCAAAATGGGGGGGAGTGTGAAAAATATGTAAATTCTTGCCCTTGAACTAAATTTTGTATACATAATCTGTGGGCCTCTAGAGAGCTAGAAATGCAAAAACTAACCATCCAAAATGGGGGGGGGGGAGGGTGAAAAAATGATTATTCTTGCTCTTGGACCAAACTCAACCAAATTTTGTATACATAATCTGTGGGTCACTCGAAGGCTAGAAATGCAAAAACTGGGTGCCTGGTGGGTGCGAGGGTGGAGTGATTGTGCGGGGTGTGGGTGTGGGTGGGGGTTAGGGCATGGGGTGCACTGCCGGGCGGAATGAGTGTGGAGTGAGGGAGTAAGGCGGAGTAGGAGGGTGCAGGGGCGGAGCGGGCGGGGGGGGGGGGAGTCCGAGGTGGGTGGGGTGCGGGATGGAGTGTTGGGGTGGTGGTGTCGGGGCGGAGGTTGTGCACGGGTGCATGGTGATGGGGGTAGAGGTGCTGGGTGGGTTTCAGGGGGTGTGGTGGGTGGGAGTGGAGTGTTAGGGTAGGGTTCGTGGGTTGGGGGTCCAGGGGCGTGTCCCCTGGCTATCAAGAGGGCCACAGAAGGCGAGCCTTGCAGCTACTATATAATAAAATCATTTATAATCATTTTGGAAGGGGGGGGTTCAAAATTTAAAATCTAGGCCCTTGGGGGCCAAACTCAACCAATGTTTGTATACATAATCTTTGGGGTTCCATAAGTCTATAAGTGCAAATTATGTATACAAAGTTTGGTTGAGTTCTGTCCATGCGCTGATCCAGGTGGGTGGGGGCGACCGCCCCCCCCCCCCAATGCATTGGAGATCTACATTTTTTATATGTTTATTTAATTTTTTTTTATAACATTAAATTTTAAAATTGAAGAAAATAAAGTTCTATGTGGGGGGGCGTCTCTGCCCCCCCCCTCCCCCTAGAACAATTCGATCGCGGCACACTTCCGAGATCAAAAGTAGATCATATATACCGGCGACCGCCCCCCCCCCTAAATCAGAGGTCTGGATCCGCGCCTGCTTCTGTCCAATGGCTTAGATTTTAATTATTTTTTGAGCCTCCCCCCCCCCAATTCCACATCCAGAAAAAATAATAATCTTTTGGTTATTATAACTTCATTTTATAATACATATATTTTATTTTTCTTGATTTTTATATTTTGAAAAATTTATCATTTTAATTTTTTAAGAACCCCCCTCCCCACCCCAATTTAATTTTTGATTCAATTTCAACCAAAATCTCATCAGCTCTTAATCTCAATATAAAGAATATACCTACGTGTGACATTTTGTTTTGATATTCAGACTAGTCTTTTAGCTAGAGCAGGGGTGAGCAACCTTTTTAACCCACGGGCCAATTTAAATTTTAAAATTTTGTGGCGGGCCGCACTTACTAATAATTTACAAATCTTTATATATATACTAATAAACATTATAATATAAAAATACAAAATTAAAAAAGTAAATATTTCATATATAAATTTTAATGCGACAAGAAAAGAACAAATGCAAAATGCAAAATTTAAAAAGTAAATATTTTATATAATTATAAGTGTATATTATAAGTGTATATAAATGTTAATGCAAAATAAAAACAAATAAAAGAAGAACAGAAAAACTAATTTACTTGAAAACTTTAATGAGAAATTTGGCACTGCTTTTTCGATATAAGCTGATCAATATCAGCCGGTATTGATGAAGTAGCTACACGTATGCAGCTTTCTAATCGAGCATCACTCAGTCTTGATCGGTGGTCATTTTTGATTAATTTCATGGTTGAAAATAATTGTTCGCATACATACGTACTTCCGAAAAGAGACATCATTTGCTTTGCATTTTTCGTCAAAAGCGGAAATTTCTCAGGGCTCACATAAGATTTATAAAAATTATCGATGTTTACTGAGAAAAATACATTTTTTAAATCGGTATTATTCTGTATGTTAATCACTTCCATTTGAAAGTTTTCAGGAACTGTATCCACATCGATATTAAATGGCGAAGAAAACATTTTCATGGAAACCGCTATCTTCTCAGCTTTGAACATTTTTAATCGTAATTGAAATTCGTTGATTAAAATGTCTATATATTGTACGTATTTTTGAGAAGTAGTAACGTTTTCTTTTTCTAAATATGGAAAGTGAGACACATTATTCTGCAAAAGATGCTGTTTCCACAATTTTAATTTGCGCTCAAAGCCTTGAATTTTATCATACAAATTGTGAATAAACTGTCCTTTGCCTTGAAGTTCCACATTAAGATCACCGAGATGCTGAGTTATGTCGATAAGAAACGCAAAATCGCACATCCATTCTTTATCACCAAAATGAGGAAAGGCATATTCCTTCATATCCAAGAACAATTGTATTTCACTTTTTAAGGCGTATACTCTTTTTAGCATTGCACCTCTACTAAGCCAACGTACTTCGGTATTGAAAACCACGTCGCCATATTATTGCATGTTTGAACAAGTCGCCGATAAATGAGTAACTCGTCTATGTATTCGCGATTCAAACTAACTCGAAAGAAGTATACTTTGACATAAATCATATGTTTTAATCTGTCAAATTACATTCGATGGTGGCGCTAGTGTCAGATTGAATCCCGAATTGTATAGTATCCGATTTATAAATTGGCGACTACTACTAACATAACATTATAATTAATTTATTGATGGGAGAAAAATTAATAAATAACAAATTATTATTATTAATAAAAAATATATTTAAAATATTTATTAACAATATAATAAATAACAAATTATTATTGTTTATAAATAATCGAGACGAATAATAAAATTCTATTTTAGAAATGCTCGGCGGGCCGCAGAAAAATATTTAAAGGGCCGCATGCGGCCCGCGGGCCGCGGGTTGCTCATCCCTGAGCTAGAGCATAAACAAAATTTGACAAAATTATTAATATCTTGTAAAATATAATTTTTTCCATATTTACTCATTAAAGATTTTTTGTAGACCAAAACGCCATGAATTTGCTGAATTTTTTTAATCAAAATAGCATAAGCTGTTTTTGGAATATTTTGAAAAAACGAAGCAAATAAAAACACCTTTTTAACCGACTTCAAAAAAGGAGGAGGTTCTCTATTCGACTGAATTTTTTTTTTTTTTTTTTTTGTGCCTATGTTACCTCATATCTCCGCCAATTCTCAACCGATTTTGAAATTTTTTTTTGGATTTGGTCCAGTCTAGCTTCCGATTGGTCCCATTTTTTTTTCGTTTTTTTTTCATAGGTATTAGACCTTTTTTATTAGGTTTGTTTAGACTAACCTCTTTGTTTATGAACCGATTTCGATGGTTCTTTTTTTATCCGAAAGGGGTGTCTTAGGGATGGTGTCATATTAATTTGGTCAAGTTCTGATGATATGATTACTATTAATAACATCACTAAAAAGAGAAAAATAAAAATAATTTTTAAGAAAAAATTTTTTAAGAAAAAAATAAAAACCGACTTCAAAAAATTAAGTGCAACAAATATAAAAATACACTAAAAGGTATAAAATAATTATTATCTTATTTAGTTACAACTAAACGACGAAATATTAACACGAAATTACTTTTTAAAGTCGGTGCCAAACAAACTATACCTATAAGCGAGCGTATCCGCCAAACGTACTAAGTAAGATCCGTCGAGTGCGATTCATAAAAGGTATATGTTTGGCACCAACTTCAAAAAGTAATTTCGTGTTAATATTTCGTCGTTTAGTTGTAACTAAATAAGATAATAATTATTTTATACCTTTTAGTGTATTTTTATATTTGTTGCACTTAATTTTTTGAAGTCGGTTTTTTATTTTTTTCTTAAAAATTTTTATTTTTCTCTTTTTAGTGATGTTATTAATAGTGATTATATCATCAGAACTTGACCAAATTAATATGACACCATCCCTAAGACACTCCCTTTCGGATAAAAAAAGAACCATCGAAATCGGTTCATAAACAAAGAGGTTAGGTCTAAACAAACCTAAACAAACCTAATAAAAAAGGTCTAATACCTATGAAAAAATCGAAAAAAAATGGGACCAATCGGAAGCTAGACTGGACCCAATGCAAAAAAATTTTCAAAATCGGTTGACAATTGGCGGAGATATGAGGTAACATAGGCACAAAAAAAAAAAAAAAAAAAAAAAAAAATTCAATCGAATAGAGAACCTCCTCCTTTTTTGAAGTCGGTTAAAAATAAAAACCGACTTCAAAAAATTAAGTGCAACAAATATAAAAATACACTAAAAGGTATGAAATAATTATTATCTTATTTAGTTACAACTAAACGACGAAATATTAACACGAAATTACTTTTTGAAGTCGGTGCCAAACATATACTTTTTATGAATCGCACTCGACGGATCTTACTTAGTACGTTTGGCGGGTACGCTCGCTTATAGGTATAGTTTGTTTGGCACCGACTTCAAAAAGTAATTTCATGTTAATATTTCGTCGTTTATTTGTAACTATAAATAAGATAATAATTATTTTATACCTTTTAGTGTATTTTTATTTGTTGCATTTAATTTTTTGAAGTCGGTTTTTATTTTTCTTTAAAAATTATTTTTATTAATGCATTATTACAATAATTGACCAGACTATGAAATGGTAAAGTAATAAAAATAATTTTTATAAAAAAAACTAAAACCTACTTCAAAAAACTTAAATGTAACAAATAAAATAATAATAACTCAAAAAAAAAAACCACTAAAATGTATAAAATAATTATCTAATTTAGTTACAACTAAACGACGAAATATTAACATGAAATTACTTTTTGAAGTCGGTGCCAAACAAACTATACCTGTAAGCTAGTTAGTCCGCCTCCGTGGTCTAATGGTCAGAGTAACTGACTGGCAACCCGGAGGTCTCGAGTTCGATTCCCGGCTATACCCAGACATTTTTTCTGTAAGTATAGGGTCTGGTAATAAAATTAAGTGGGAGATAAATTTAACTCGCGATAAATTTATCGCGCGGAGAATCTACCACTGCTCGAAGCCCCTAAAACCTCAGTAAATTAGATATTGAATTGTGTCTAAGTTTCTGAGATTGGCTCGTGATCCGGCTTCTTTTCCTTCTACTCTGTTCTTTTCACGATGGAGGGGCCAGCCCATACAGGCCTTTAGAGGATCCACCTTCTCACATCAATATCATTAAAAAAAAAAAAAAAAGCAAGGGCGGATCCAGGGCTATCGCTCCCCCCCCCCCCCCACACACACACACAGGCCCGTGCCGTGCGTCACACGCAGAGGCCAAAAAACGGCGGCCAAATCGACAGGGAATTTATAACAATTTTTTTTTTTATTTTAATGAACTTAAAATATGATATATGAAATTTGTAAAAAAAAACATTTACTATAAAGTGTGTGGGGGGCGTCTCAGACCCCCCACCCCCCGCTTGGACAATTCGATCGCGACACACTTCGAGATAAAAAGTAGATTTTATATACATCGGCCACCTTATATACATTCTCCCCCCCCCCCATAAAAAATTCCTGGATCCGCCCTTTCCTGTAAGCGAGTGTACCCGCCAAACGTATTAAGTAAGATCCGTCGAGTGCGATTCATAAAAGGTATATGTTTGGCACCGACTTCAAAAAGTAATTTCATGTTAATATTTCGTCGTTTATTTGTAACTAAATAAGATAATAATTATTTTGTACCTTTTAGTGGATTTTAGTTTATTTTTAAGTTATTAATATTTAATATTTATAAGTTTTTTAAGTCGGTTTTATTTTTTTTTTTTATAAAAATTATTTTTATTTTTTTATCTTTTTAGTGATGTTATTAATAGTGACTTATGATAATACCTTGCATGCATCTCGTAAGAATGAATCAGAAAATGATGATAAAATTCAATTCATAAATATAGAAATTCTCTCGAAACGTTTGCGGGTTTTAAATGAATGTTATAAGATTGTTTTTTATAAAAGATTTTATTTATCATAATTTCGATTATTTGCTCATAAGAATTGGAGATTTACGTTATTTCGTCATTGATCATATCTTCAGGAACTTGACCAAATTAATAGGGTGCCGCCTCTAAGTAACCCTCTTTCCAATTAAAAATGAATCATCGAAATCGGATCATAAACAAAGAAGTTATGCCTAAACAAACATAGAAAAAAAGGTCCAATATCAATGAAAAAAACGGGACCAATCGGAAGCTAGACTGAACCCAATGCAAAAAAATCATCAAAATCGGTTCACAATTGGCGAAGATATCAGGTAACATAGACACAAAAAAAAAAAAATCTGTCGAATTGAGAAACTCCTCCTTTTTTGAAGTCGGTTAAAAATTATCATATAGAAAAATGATGTGTTGTTTATGTATAATACTATATATATTTGCCTAGATTAATTTGTAACAACGCTTAGCTTCCTTTTTCCGCCACTAGATGTCCCGGCGATCAATTTCAAACAAGATCGAATATGGCCCGGTCAAATTAAAAACTTTATATCGAAATTGAAATCACAGATACATGAAATATACTCTAATCAAAAGAGAGTAAATTTTTCTGATTAATCGTTTGGTTAATTATATCCATAATTTAATTAGTTTTATATAAAATAAGACGTACACGTTTCGTCATTTTATTAACCGACTTCAAAAAAGGAGGAGGTTCTCTATTCGATTGAATTTTTTTTTTTTTTTTTTTTTTTTGTGCCTATGTTACCTCATATCTCCGCCAATTGTAAACCGATTTTGAAAAATTTTTTTGCATTGGGTCCAGTCTAGCTTCCGATTGGTCCCATTTTTTTTCGATTTTTTTTCATAGGTATTAGACCTTTTTTATTAGGTTTGTTTAGGTTTGTTTAGACCTAACCTCTTTGTTTATGAACCGATTTCGATGGTTCTTTTTTTATCCGAAAGGGGTGTCTTAGGGATGGTGTCATATTAATTTGGTCAAGTTCTGATGATATAATCACTATTAATAACATCACTAAAAAGAAAAATAAAAATTTTTAAGAAAAAATAAAAACCGACTTCAAAAAATTAAGTGCAACAAATATAAAAATACACTAAAAGGTATAAAATAATTATTATCTTATTTAGTTACAACTAAACGACGAAATATTAACACGAAATTATTTTTTAAAGTCGGTGCCAAACAAACTATACCTATAAGCGAGCGTACCCGCCAAACGTACTAAGTAAGATCCGTCGAGTGCGATTCATAAAAGGTATATGTTTGGCACCAACTTCAAAAAGTAATTTCGTGTTAATATTTCGTCGTTTAGTTGTAACTAAATAAGATAATAATTATTTTATACCTTTTAGTGTATTTTTATATTTGTTGCACTTAATTTTTTGAAGTCGGTTTTTATTTTTTTCTTAAAATTTTTTTGTGACTTTCTCAGCAACTTAATTCTCAAATCAATTTCCGATAATTTTGTGAAATATTCTATCTAAAAAAATTGGAAAAGAAGAAAAAAGAATGTTTCTCATAATGATATTGGACAATTGAGTTGAGAAATAAGTCGCTGAGAAAGTCAAAAATAAAATGACGAAACATTCGTCTTATACTATACATGTATATTTGTCTAGATTAATTTGTAACAACGCTTAGAGAAATTTCTCTAAAAAAAATTACCCTCTTGAGAAGAATCGAACCGACGAACTCTTGAACTAAGGGCATGAGCTCTAGCCATTAGACCAATGCAACATTAATATTTATATCTTGATTTCTGTTACTAAAACTATATATTTTTGATTTAGACTTTGTGTCGAGATAATATTGTATTCATTTGAACTCGAATGAAAATGAAAAATCACCAATAGATTTTAAATTAAGAAACATTAAATATATATTAATTAACGAGGCAAATTTGAAATATAATTGTCAGCTCGGATTTTTCAAACTGATGGCTCCAATCGATTTTCATTAACCAGGCAAATTTGAAATATAATTCTAATTTGGACTCGAATTTTGAAATGAAAGACTCCAATTCATTTTATTTTATCATCAAATTAATTTTGTTTATTGGGCCTCCGAGGAGCGGGCCGCCTCTTACAAAGATAAAGTTACACCTTCAGCTTACAATATAAAGTTCATTACACCTTCAGCTTCAGAACAAATAAATTCAGATTCAGAGCGGGTGGATGAGAGAGCCAGGATTAATCCTGACTCACATTTCACATTTCTTTTTTTTTTTTGTATTTACAATTAATAATCATACGCCACCCGCTCTATATGTTCTTCTGCTGAAAGTGTAAAAATTAAGGAGAGATCCCCTCATCGCCCTATATGTCAAATTGTTTATTGTTTTTTGCGATATACCCAGGGCGATGAGGGGCCCCACCGCTTTATGCCACCACACTCCCTTCCACGAGAGTGTGATGGCCTCGACCCTGACCGAGCCCGCCCCGACGCCAAATCGCTCCGCAATATTGTCCACCAGACTGGAGTTGCCCCTATATTTTTCTATTTTGTTTCGGTGGGCAACACCCAGTCCTGCAAGCGCGGAGACGATCTGGACGTCCAAAACCCACATCCACCCCCGACGAATCCTTTGCCACGATGTCTGGCTTTCTATTGCCTGCCGAGCTGGAGTACAAGTACTCCAACTCGACACGCATTCCCTTTTTGATCAAATCATCGGCCAGACATCGTACCACCGCGTCATGCCTCTTAACCCGCCCATCCGCGGTCCTATCACAACATTGGATGATGTGCGCCGTTGTTTCAGTTCGTCTGCACCCAGCCCGGCACATCGGGGGCCCCTCCGGCCGTCTTCCCCTGCTGGTTCTTACGGCTGAAGGAAGGGACCCCGATCTCAGCCTACAAAATTCTATAAAAGTATTGTTTTTAATTACTCCTGGGCGCAGCATCCAATTATATGAGTTCTTTAAGAAACATTAAATATATTGATAATTGTTCCTACCCCCCTCCCCCCCCAGACCACTCTAAAATTAAAGAGGCGAAACTTTTAAGAGACGATGTATTTTCGGTAGTTTACGGGTATACATTTGGAGTGTGGTTTTTTAAGAGGAATAAAATTTTGGACCGAGACGCTGCCCGCCAGGACACCAAGGCACGCACGAAAAGCTCGTTATAAAATAAGACCCTTTTAATGTGTATATTTTGAATATAATAAATTTCTCATAAAAACGTCATTTATTATCATAATCTTTTAACGATATTTATTTATTATTTATTTTTTTATTATCCTTATATAATTGGAGTCTTATCTTTAATTGTTTCTATTGGCTGTTAGTTTGTTAGTTGGTTATATTTTGGCATTCCCTCAATACAGCCCTTGCTTAGGCTTAGGCCCTCCGTACTGGAACAATTAGTTGTCATCTCGAATCCCTCCCTCTGGCTCAATTGTATTAGGCCTCGTCAATTTAAGCCAATTTATCCTCTCTCTCTCAACGTCCCCCGGGATTTGGATAATCAAAAAGCCCAGAGCGCCTCTGCTCTCGACAAGTTGCATTTTAAATCTCTCCTCTTCTCAATTCGAAATAAAGAAACACTAAAACAAACTTTCCCCGAACATTGTCTATGGAGCAGAGAAAGCCAATTCGGCCCGAGTTGGAAGTGCGTGTGTACAAACGGCGATGGCTAATATTACTAGTGTTCATCATCTATTCGATTGCCTGTCTCAACCAATGGATCCAGTACAGTATTATCGGCAATATTATCTCACGGTATTATAACGTTTCGGCTCTGGCTGTCGACTGGACTTCCCTCAACTTCATGGCCAGCTACTGCGTCTTCATTATCCCGGCCATGTATATGGTCGAAAAGTATGTGAGTACAATTATTTTACAATGACATAAACAGGAAATAATTCCCGGTAAAGATTTTATTCCTGGAATACCTTTATTGGTACTACAATATTACTACCCTAAGTTTTCCCCCAAATCTGTGTTGTGGAAATTTTTCTACGCGCCTCAAAATGAAAATGTTCAGTTATTCTTGAATAACTCTAAAACGGTTTATCAAATCAAAAATATATTTTTTAGATAAATTAAAGCTCTTTAAATTACGCGTAACATGATAACAATTCCATCTATTTAGGTTAAGTAGAACCGGTACTAGGGCCTGTCAAAAAACCGCCCCCGGGATCACTTTTGAATATCCCTAAAACTCGTATTTTTTTCGATTTTTCCCCATTTTGACTATGAAGAAGCACTTTTTAGACCAAGACAACTCTATACATTTTTAAACTAGAATAAATTTTCTACAAGATAAATAAAAGTTCATGCTAACCCGTGCCGCAATGAGGTTGAAATTTGCAGTTTTTTTGCAAAAAGTCGCATTTTTCTCAGTTTTTTTTGTAATAACTCTAAAATGGCTTATCAAATCCAAAAGATGTCCATGAAATAAATTAAACCTCTTTAAATTATAAGTAAAAGCATAATAATTTCATCTATTTAAGTTCCATAGAACCGATACTAGCGCCTGTCAAAAAAGCCCCCGGGATCACTTTTTTCGATTTTTCCCCATTTTGTCCATGAAGAAGTACGTTTAAGACAAAGACGACTCTATACTTTTTTAAATTAGATTTAATTTTCTACAAGATAAATAACTGTTCATCTTAATTGGATAATGGTAACCCGAGCCGCAATGAGGTTGAAGTTTCAGTTTTTTGCGAAAAATCGCATTTTTTTCAGTTTTTCTTAAATAACTCTAAAATCAAATCAAAAAGGTATCCATTAAATAAATTAAAGCTCTTTAAATTATGAGTAAAAGCATAATAATTTCATCTATTTAGGTCCCATAGAACCGGTACTAGCGCCTGTCAAATAAGCACCCGGGATCACTTTTTTCGATTTTTCACCATTTTCACCATGAATAAGTGCGATTTCGACAAAGACCACTCCATATATTTTTAAAGTAAATTAAATTTTCTACAATGTAAATATAGTTTCATCTAAGTTGGATAATGGTAACATGAGATTGAAGTTTTGAAAAAATGCAATTTTTTGCAAACAATCGCAGTTTTTCCTTCATAAAATGAAAACTGCTCATCCTAGAAACTTCTTAAATTAAATTCTCTAAGAAATTTTATTGACTTGAACGTTTATTTGAACCACTTTTTTGATAAAACTCCTAGATTTATAGATATCCAGCATTTTGCAATCCACACTTTTGCAATCCACTTTTTGATCATATCCTGTCCAGAAAATGTAAAAAATCTATAAATCTAAGTGTTTTATCAAAAAAGTGGTTTAAATAAACGTTCAAGCAAATGAAATTTTTTAGACAATGAGCTAGGAATCAATTTTGTAGACTGAGTGGTTTTCATTTTATGAACGAAAAACAATGCGATTTTTTTAAACAATGAATCATTTCCTGTCATGGAAAATGCTGGATAACTATAAATATAAGAATTTAATCAAAAAAGTGCTTCAAGTAAACGTTCAAGTCAACAAGATTTCCTAGAGAATGAGATAAGAATCAAGTTTCTGAATTGGTTTTCATTTTATGAAGGAAAAACTTGGATTTTTTGCAAAAAATTGCATTTTTTTCAAAAACTTCAACCTCATGTTATCATTATCCAATTAAGATGAAACTTTAATTAAATTGTAGCAAATTTAATCTAGTTTAAAAATATATAGACTTGTTTTTGTCGAAAATGTGCTCCTTCATGGTCAAAATGAGGAAAAATCGAAAAAAGTACGAGTTTTAGGGATACTCAAAATTGAACCCGGGGGAGGGGGTATTTTTTGACAGGCTACTGATGATGAAATTGTTATCATTTTACGCATAATTTAAAGAGATTTAATTTATCTAATTGATATCTTTTTGATTTGATAAGCCGTTTTAGTGTTATTCAAGGAAAACTGAAAAAACTCCGAAATTTTCTCATTTTGAGGCGCTTAGAAAAATTTCCAGAACACAGATTTGGAGGAAAACATAGGGTAGTAATATTGGAGTACCAATAAAGGTATTCCAACAATAAAATCTTTACCGGGAATTATTTCCTGTTAAAATCGTAATTTGCCTGAACTATTAGCCAAAGGGTCTTTATTAAGATAAAATTCTGAATAAATTAACTGGTTGTATATGGAGTAATTATCTGAATTTTGATTAAAGACATCCTAAAGGAAAAAATTAATATATACAGGATGAGTTTTTTTTACCTTGAGACAGTCTTATAACTCAAAAACAGTGCATTATTTAGAAACAAGTTTCAAATAAAAGTTTAGTTATATCGAGGGGGAAACTAAACTACGCTATTGTTTGACGACCTAGAAGAAGCTTTCAAATAAATAAATAAATAAATAAATCTTTATTTCTCGACCTGCTTAGAGGCACAAGTCCTCGGTGGCTAGGTCCTCCAAACATCAATACAATCTAGCTACAATACATTAATAAACATCAATACAAATTAATTACAACAATTTAACAAATAATAAACAAGTAAAAGAAGAAAAAAAAATAGAAATGTATGCTCATTAACAAATAACATGACCATAGATTTCCATCAAAAGACAAAAAGTAATTTAAAAATTCCGCGCAAAAACCCGATACCAGGAGCAAGCGACGCATTAGCCATCCCGGCATTTGCCATAAGCTGTTAAGGAAACCTGGTCAAAACCTTAACAAGGATGGTATGACCTCTCTCTACCTCACCTAATCTCTGCTTGTGAGAACTAAATAAAATTTTGCACAACTCTAGGACATTAGGACTTGACAAAATTTATAATTGATTTAATCATAGGGGGCAGAGGACTATAATCCCAAGTAGTAACAGACAGACTGTTCCACAAATCAATGCCAGATCCTACAAATGAATGTAAACCGATATTTTTCAAGAATCTTGGCTTACGAATCTTTTTTCTATGATCAGCTCTACCTAAATAACTTGGTTCCTGAAATCTATTCGTTATTTCCTCCCAACTCCTAAAACCCTTATAGGCTTTGAAAATCACTTTCAATTTAGCCCATTCCCTTCTCTCCAATAAGCTAGACCATCCTAATTCATTAATCATTGAAGTGACACTACTAAACCTATCAAATTTACCAAAAACAAACCTAGCCGCCCTCCTTTGTACCATATCAATTTTTCTCTCTAATCGTTGTGGATGTTTGTCCCAAACCACAGAACAATACTCTAAATTAGGTCTTACATAAGTTAAATAAACTTTTGACTTAACTTCTCTAGATGTACCCTTCAAAATTCTACCAAACATCCCCAATTTCCTATAAGCCTTATTGACTATATAACTAATATGCATGTCCCACTTTAAATTTGCCTGAATATGTATGCCTAAATATTTATAAAATTTAGATTCATTGATAATATTTCCACCAATGTAATAATTTTGAGGACTAACCAGATTTCTAGTACTAAATCTAACCAAATTTGACTTGGAATGGTTTAGTTCCATTGAATTGGATATAGTGTTTTTTAAGTGTGTATTTTAATGTCTAGTTCTGTTTTTTAAATAAAACTCTATATTTTTCTATACGTTTACTTAATCTACAAAAAAAAACTGAACAACTTTCATAAGAACTATTTTTTTATTTGGCATCAAATAAACAAAATATTAAATGAGATTAGATCTAAAAAAAATCCAAATAATAATTATTATTAACAATTATTCAACTTAATTATCATATAACAATGATTAAATAATTAATTATTATATAAATAATTTAATAATAATTAATAATTTTCCGGCGACTGTGGGTCAGTGGCTAGAGTGTCAGGTCGCTGACTCAAAGATCGCTGGTTCGAGACCGAGTCTCGGCAGATAGATATTTGCAGTCGCCTCCTCTTGGGAAGTAATGGCAACCTACCAAGAGTATAATTGCCTAGTAACCTCTCCAAATTAGCCGTTCGGTACCGGCGTTAAAAAGTAGGTCCCGTATATCTGTGTAAAAAACAACTAAACACACTCAGCACAGGTATATGTGGAGCCCGTTTCGGGTATGGCACTCGAAGAAGAATAATTTTCCGACTATGTTCTGAGACATTCCAGAGTGTATCGCAAGTGAGGGGTAATCCGCGATTGGAAGTAGGTGTACACCTGTTTGGAAGTATTTTGGAAGTACTTGGAAATATTTGGAAATACATGTGGAAGTAGGTGTACAGCATATTAGGTCGCGGTTCACCCCTCGATCGCAAGTCTTCTGCATAAATTCCAGTTCCAATTTCCTTATTTTTTTAAACAGATTTACAACAAGATAAAATGAAGCTTATGATGGTGTATTCCTGTCAGGAAAACGCTCGGCATCCATTTCAAAAGCGGCCCCATAACACTTTCACATTCACCATAAATTAAGACCATTTCAATTCTGTCTTCTTAAAAAAATGCTCCATTTTTATTATAGTAATACAATATTAGGTACTATTTAATGGATTGAGACGAGAAATAAACTTTTTTAAACTCAAGACTTTTAAATAGTTCTTCATCATCATTGAGTATACAGTCCTAAGACTGGTTTGATGCAACAATCCGTCTCCACTCGACTCTGTCCCCCGCCAGCTGTTTAACCTCTCTAAATGTCTGGCATCCCATATCCCCAATTATTTGGTTGAAATATTCTAATCTGGTTCTTCCCCTTCCCCTTTTCTTTCCCACCTCCCCCTCCAAGATATCCCTAAGCAGTCCCCCATGTCTCAGTGTGTGCCCCATCATCTGACCTCTTCTCTTCTTCAGACTCTTCCACAAGGTTCTTCTTTCTCCGATTCTTTCAAGAACTTCTTCATTTGTAATTTTATCCATCCATTTGATATTCATCATTCTTCTGTAGCACCACATTTCGATAAGTACATAACCACAGTGATAACCACATTTCGACAAATAGTTCTATTAAGTAGAAAATAATCTCTTAAATCTGTCTATAACCAAGTTTTAAAATCATTATAAACACTTATTTTCATTGTTGTGACTTTTTGATTTAATAATTATTTATTTAATAATTAATTATTTAATCATTGTTATTTGATAATTAAGTTGAATAATTGTTAAATATAATTATTAAGAATTTTTTTTTTAAAATCTAATTGATTCCTGTATTTTGTTATAAAAAAAAATAGTTCTTATGAAAGCTGTTCAGTTTTTTTTCTAGAATATGGTGGCGCAAAGAAAAATATAAGGTTCTATTTAAAAAACACCACTTGGCCTTAAAATACCATTGAAAGCTTGTTCTACGTCAACAACCAATAGCGTAGTTTAGTTTCCGCCTTGATTTAAACAAACTTTTATTTGAAACTTTTTTCCATATAATGCACTGTTTTTGAGTTATAAGACTGTCTTTAAGATAAAAAAAACTCACCCGGTATAACTACAATAGAACATAGTGTTGATAGAACATGATGTAAACATTTTTATTATAGACCGTGATGAAGACTAGAACACTTAACCGAAACATGTCGATAAACTAACAATAAAATAAATCTAAATTATAATTTGTGTTTTATTGCTTTTAGATTAGGCAATTGAGTTGTCATTAATAATAATAACCTACACCTTGTGCTTAGCTTTAATAGCTTTCTAACTTAAAATGTTCGTTTCATTAACAATGAAATTATTAGATTTTGGACATTTACTCTTTTAATACTTTTTTGTTCAAAAATAAAGAAAATCACAAAATATTCTAATTCCTGTTAATTCAAACATATACTCTAATAAATTTTGTGCCAAGTTTCAATTTCCAAGTTCAAGGCATTTTTACTTGACCATGCAGGGTATGGTCAAGTATTGTAATCGTGCATGAAAAAAGTGTTTTTTTTTCTGTATTATTTTCAAAATATCTCAAAAACGGCTGAAAATATTTTGATTCAAAAAATTGAGCGAAACCATATTATTTCGCTCTACAAAAAAGGTCCAATAAGTGAACATCGAAAAAATTATATTTTTTGAGATAATAATTGTTTTGTCAAAATGTCTGTTAGTTAGTCTGTGCGTTACCAAATTTTCTTGGACGAGCTAGCTCAAAAACTAGTTTGAATATCGAAACCAAATTTCACAGGTAGTTTTGGTCCATTGATTTTTCGTTTATTGGGCCACGCAGGTGGGGGCCTCCACTAACAAGAAATATTTACATTATCGGGTGAATTTAATTACAGGATTATTTACATGATTATAGGAATATTAACATAATATATTTACAAAAAAAAAATTCTTTTTTCTTTTTTTTCTTTTTTATATACAATTTCTAGCGCATGGCGATTTCCCTATAAGTTCTCCTGTTGAAGCTATAAAAATTCATTAATGAACCCCTCATCGCCCTGAAGGTCATATCGTATAAAAATCTGATTAGATTTTGGTGCATATCGACCCAAAATTAAGGGGGATGGAGAGGGGGTTAAAAATTAAAAATCTAGCCCATTTGAGAAAACTCAACCAAATTTTGTATATGTAATCAGTGGGACCCCAAAAGTCTAAAAATGGAAAAACTAACCCCCTCTCCTACATGATTATAAATAATTTTATTAAATATTAAATATAAGTGAGGGGACAGGTTGTATGGTAAAGTCGAGTGGATGGCCACATCAGAACACGTCAGCATATTTTTTTGCTGCCATAAAACAAATATAAATTGACTAAAATTCCCGACTAGTGTGTACCAATTATTGAAAAAACTTTCGCTTTTAATTTTAAATAAAAATTTACCAACATAAATCAATATTCAATTAATACTAAAAATTTCACTCGAGAGTCACTCAACATATTTACGACATAGATTTTCGTTATCCCAAAATTCTTAATACATATACCTAGACGAAGGGTGAACCGCGATTGGAATTAGGTGTACACGTCTTTGAAATTATTTTGGAATTCATTAGATAATACCCTTTCATCTATTGTCTTATAATGATTTAAGGGGTAAATCTCACTTTATGAGGGTCCCCTTTTTAAGGAAAAGGTCGTGTGTGTAATGGTTAGCACTCTTAAAAAAATAAGAATAGTATAGAGGTAAAAAAACTATTTATTTATATAGAAAAAAATAAGTAAGAGAATATAATCTGAGACAAGAATCGAACTTGCCAGTCAAGTAAATAATTGATATTAATAAGTAAAAAAATTTGAACAAAGAAGAATATATTCAAAAGAATATATTTATTTAAATTTATATAATAAAAAAAGAAAATACTTAATGGCAAGGGTGAAGCCTGTCCGTTAATTGATAAGACTTTATACAAGGATATAAAATTAAAAAAATAATGAATCTCCACGATAAGAATAAAGTTGGATGATTTGCGTCGTGAATAAGAAAAATATCAAGCGAGAGAAAGTGCGTGCAGGCTGGTCAGTCATCTGTTCTCGAATGTGACGCATTTGTAGCCACCCGCATGAGATTTCCCGGGCCTGAGATTAGCTGCACTGAGGTCGAGTCTCACAGAACGCCAACCGTTGGAAATTAAATTAAATCTGAAAATGAAATAAAAAAAGGTGGCAACTAAGTTGCCGATTAAATAGGGGGTTGCCGTTTTTATCATTACAGTCTTCTACTTGAAATGAAAGTGGAAGTGTAAGTAGGCGTACACTATATTAGGTCGCGGTTCACCCCTCGCATATAGATAAATAAATTTGAAAAATATGATGAATTTAAATAGAAATGTTTTCAGCAAGAAATGAAAGTGTACTCCAAAGTATTAAGATTTTATGAAAAGAAAGGATTTTTTGAAAATATTCTATATGGTATTATAAGATGATCTTCACGTCCAAAAGAATTTCTAAAATTGTTAAGATATTGGAAAATATTGAATCCTATATTACTATTATACTTACCATGAAAAGATGAACCTATCCCATGATAAAGGGAGAATTATCCCAAAACGTTGGAGATTTTAATTTTTCAGCTGATTGTATTTAGAAAACAATTTTATTTATTTATTTCTTAACAATGTCAATAACCTCATTGTTTTCTATCTTTATATATATATATAAATCTATATCTATCCCTAATATATTATTTTTATTTGTTGATCAAGAAAGCGCCATTTGAATAAATTTATACAAATTACTGTTAACGCCTGAATAAGGTAAAAACACCCGAAAATGAATTTAGTGAATTTAATTTGAATTTATAATAATGTTGAGAATACTAGACCGTGATTGATTCTCAAAGGTGGTCGCCAGTTAAAAATCCTTAAAAGAATAATTAACAACAGATCTGAAAGAAGATATTAAAATAATGATTAATCCTTCTATTCAGTTTGATCCGAAGAAAGAAGGTTCGAGGATTATTATAATATATATTTCTATATATATAATAACCGAGCTGGTTTTGTTTTATCTGAAAATAGTTTGAATTGGAATTAAGGAATAATATAAAAACAGAAAGTTGTGTATTTGACCTAAGTTCAAAATTAACTTAGGAATTTTAATTTTATATAAATAAAAGAAATAATTTTATTACAAAAATAAATGATAATTAAAAGCAGTGTTTAGATATGTGAAAATTAAATAAGGTGAATACCTACAAAGAATGATTTTCAAAAGAACAAATGTTTATATATATTAACATATAAAAATCTTTAGGTTTTAAGATAATAATGTTTCTTAAGGAAACTTTATTATTTCAAAACTAATTAAAACAAATAAAATACTTTTTAAATTCTAAATAAGAAACCGCAGTGCAAATCCAATAATCAATATAAACCTGTAATTTGAGGTTACTTAAGGGAACCAAAAAACGCGTGAAAATAAACCTTAAATTAGATTATATGAAAAAGTTCAATGTTTTGCCTATGCCAAAAGCTCAAAGATTATTAAAATTAGGCCCTTTAGTTGTGAGATAAGAGGTAAAAAGATTATAGCAGGATTACCTAAAATTGTAATCAATTGCTAAGGTGAAAAATATTATTTGAAATTTTAATATATATCGGAATTTTAGAGCTCAACCAAATTGATTCTAACGCGGTATATTTAACAATATCAAATCTTTTATATGAGTATAATAATTGAAGAAAAATAAGTTTCTTTCTAACCATAAAAAAGTATATGTTTACCTCTAAACTTACCAAACCAAAAAGACAGGGAGAATATGAATTTTCTTTTCAAACTGGGCTCAAAATTAGTGGGAAGTTAGTCTCAAAACAAGTTTTGCCAACGCGGGAGTCAAAGAGATATAGTTCCTCTGTTCACACTGGCGCAAATATTTGAAAAGGAGAAGATAAGCAATTTAGTAAACAAATTTTAAGACATAGTGAAAGCAGGCCTTAACAATTACATTATATTTTTGATGAATCTTGCGTATTAAATATATGTATAATTACTTTAAACAATTTCGAAAACCTCCCAGCATTAACTTTAGATTTTCAATAAACATTATTTTAAAATTTATTAAAACAATTTATTTTTTTGTTATTTTTTAACAATTAAATGTCAACAATTTATATTTGTTTATTTAAATCAGGGGTGTCCAACCCACTGCCAAGATGAATGAGGCCCGACCCAAAATAGCAAACTTCTTAAAAACTTTGAAATGTTTTGATATAATTTATTAACTAATCTCATTCATTCTAATTAGGTTGCCATGGCAACAACAATGTATTTATTATTATTTATATAGAAAATAAACAAACATGTTATTTGTTAGTTTTTAAGGAATTTGGTGTTGGTACTTGGTGAAACATTTTTAAAAATTATTGGATAAAAATACTTGGTAGTTCAGTAAGATATAAAAATAAAACAAATTATTTTTGAGAGTCTTTAATCTCGATATATATTTCGGTGACTAACCATCCAGAAAACAGAAGTAGCGACCTGGATAAGCCGAAATTGAATGCAAGCCAATGGTAAATTTATTTTTAAGATAACAAAAGGGTAAATATTTAAAATTAGTGGAGGGAGAAAAGGTAGAAAGTCTACTTTGGATTAATTTTGAATGGCCTTTTGAGAAAAGAGGATTTCGAATTTGAATACAACTCAATGGTAAAATTTATTTTTAAGATAACAAAAGGGTAAATATTTAAAATTAGTGGAGGGAGAAAAGGTAGGAAGTCTACTTTGGGTTAATTTTGAATGGCCTTTTGAGAAAAGAGGATTTCGAATTTGAATACAACTCAATGGTAAAATTTATTTTTAAGATAACAAAAGGGTAAATATTTAAAATTAGTGGAGGGAGAAAGGTAGGAAGTCTACTTTGGATTAATTTTGAATGGCCTTTTGAGAAAAGAGGATTTCGAATTTGAATACAACTCAATGGTAAAATTTATTTTTAAGATAACAAAAGGGTAAATATTTAAAATTAGTGGAGGGAGAAGTCTATTTTGTTTAATTTTGAATGGTCTTCTGAGAAATGAGAATTTACACACAAAACAAATTTGCAAATATTAAACAATGTAATCAATGATTGTACTTTTTTTTAACTTCTAATTGATTATTTAGTATATTCGTTTTATTTGAGAGAGCCAATTTTATTTCCGTTGACTCTTGTTATTTGTTCTAATAATATGGTATACCCGAAGGGTGAACCGCGATTGGAATTAGGTGTACATTGTTTTTGGAATTATTTGGAATTACTCTGGAATTCATTAGATAATCTATTGTCTTCTACTTGGAAATAAAAGTGGAAGTGGAAGTAGGTGTACACGATTTTATGTCGCGGTTCACCCCTTGGGTATACCTATGTACTTCATAATTTATTTAGTACCTGGAGCCGCCGAGCGATGCTCGGAAACTTTTTGCTTCAGTTAAAAGATATATAATAATATTATTTTAATTTAAAAACCCCGCACCTCGCCCCACCCCCACCCCCATCCTGCCTGCTGAAACCCCGAAACTAAACAAACTTTTTTATTGAGATTTTCATCTATAAATAATTATTTTAATTTATAAAAGATCAATTAAGATGAATTTTGATGAGGTCAGACCTAGCCAGATCGCTTTCTCATCCTCAAAACTTGTTAATAGAGTTGGTTTCATCAAAATCGTTAGAGCCGTTTTCAAAATAAAAAAATATACAAATATATATACAATTTTTGATTGTTGCTGTTTTGTGCTTAAAAACTATCGTTAGAATCCGTATAATTTATTTATGTGCGGCCCAAAACAATTTCTTTCCTTCAAATATGGCCCATGGATGTCAAAAGGTTGGACACCCCTGATTTAAATGAATTAATAAATAATAATAATAATAATATTTTTTTTTTTAATTTTCTTTTTTGCAGGGAATCCGCCAGTCGATCACGTTGGGTGCTGTTCTCTTGACCATCGGGTCCTGGATCAAGGTTGCTTCTGTTCAGCAAGATCGATTTCCCATTGGATTTGTGGGCCATTTCATTGTCGGGGCAAGCCAAGTATTCATTTTGAGCTTGCCCCCAAAAGTGGCCGCCGTCTGGTTCCCCCCCGAACAAATTTCCACAGCTTGTGCTCTCGCATTTATTGGCATTCAGGTAGTTATCTATGAGTGAGACTAAAAAATACCACGTCACGAAAACATGTCACAAAAAACCTGTCCCCCCCCCCCCCCCCACATTATACTATATATTATTTATCTAGATTAATTTGTAACAACGCTTAGAGAAATTTCTCTAAAAAATTACCCTCTTGCCTAGAATCGAACCGACGAACTCTTGAACTATGGGCATCAGCTCTAACCACTAGACCAATGTCACATTAATATTTATATCTTGATTTCTTTTACTAAAACTATATATTTTTGATTTAGACTTTGTGTCGAGATAATATTGTATTCATTTGAACTCGAATGAAAATGAAAAAACACCAATAGATTTTAAATTAAGAAACATTAAATATATATTAATTAACGAGGCAAATTTGAAATATAATTTAAACTGATGGCTCCAATCGATTTTCATTAACCAGGCAAATTTGAAATATATATATTCGAATTTTGAAATGAAAGACTCCAATTCATTTTAAATTAAGAAACATTAAATATATTGATAATTGTTCCTCCCCCCCCCCCCTCGCCACTCAAAAATTAAAGATGCGAAACTTTTAAGAGACGATGTATTTTCGGTAGTTTACGGATATACATTTGGAGTGTGGTTTTTTAAGAGGAATAAAATTTTTGGACCGAGACGCTGCCCGCCAGGGCACCAGCTCGGAGGGCCGACCTCGGCACACACGAAAAAGCTCGTGTGTAAATGGAGAGCCTTAATTTTGGGGGTTAATGGTGATTGAAAGTTTCGCACCTTTTGGTTTATGAGGGGCGTAAATCCTCAAAGGCTGCTGTGTTTAACTTTATGATTTTATATGTTTTTTCGATAGTGCGCTGGTTTGATTATCTATCTACTAATGTTATACATATTTAATATCCTGTAAAGAAAAGGGAGGGAAGGCAAAGGTAGCTCTCTTCAAAAGAGTATGGAACAAAAAGACAACAATTAACGTTATAGCGAGGAGTAACACATATAATATATAGCGTGGGAGAGAAGGCCGGCAAGCTAGAGGTAGGCGGTTAGGGTTAAATAAAAACGCACATATAAAATTGGTACACGACACAAGGCGAGTGGACGCAGGTGAACTTGTAGTGAAAGAGATGATACTATTCGATACACTTCGGGCTACCGTACCAGTAAGAGACCCTCGTTGTGTAGGTATCACCTCAATCTTCAAGTGTATTGAATCGAAGTTGCTATTGAATTGTCATGACTTATATTTAATCAAAATGGACATATTTATCACTTCTGAAATTGATCTGTTTATTTCTTGCATTGCATAATTTATCCCTCGCCTTGGTGGTAATTTATTTATGATAAATCTTTACATATGGTTGCATGTGTGTGATGTATATTACAAATATCGATATTTTTGTATATTTGTTTGTTTTTCTGTTAAAATACAACTTGTGTGTTGAAAGTGATTGAATATGTGGCGCGCTCTACCGACAGTTTTGTGAAGCACCACAACGTTTATATAAAATTTATTCAGTTATCAACAAAAGGGAAGATTTAAAAAATGTGTAGTGTAGATTGGAAAGATTATTAAAAAGGATAGTATTTGGGATAGTGTAGGTTATAGGAGACTGGTCGCCGTTCCTATGTTCTCGGTATTAATTGTGTGGACGTTGAACTGCTCGCTGCATGTATGCGGAGCTCATGTGGCTAGAGTTGCCTTTTCTGAATTTAGTTATCCGGAAAAGAAGGGTTGTGTTTCTAGCCGCTGATTAGGGCAAATGAAAGTGTTTGTTTGTGTGGATTGGAGATTAAACAAGTTTTTTCTAAGCGTGGTTTAGCGAATTGGTAGTGAAAAATCTTAGATTATTGCCGCATGTGGATTAGGGCAAAGGAGCGTATATGTTTTGTGTATCGCCAATTGGTTGGGCGATTAAAACATATATATTTTGCTAAGCGTGACTTAGAGATATGTTTACGCTCTGAAGAACAATCGAATAAGAACAGCTTTGAGCAATACAAAGGCTTGGGTATGCGAAAGGGTGTGGGGGAGGGGGGTGAATTTGCACCTTAGGTGTCGAGTGCCATGGTCGGAATTGTCACGTGATTATGGTGAAAAATTTGTGCCAATTTTGAACAAATGGTTTATTAAATTTTTAATAATAATACTTCATTAGTGTATTTTTATTAGTGTTTTCAAAATGTCAAACTAAATCACGTCCAAGCCGATTATAATAAGTATTAATTAATATTAATAATAAGTTGAATTGACAAATGAATCTGTTCCCATGTTAATTAGTCGTCTAATTCGTCCCATTAAAGTGTAACTGTGTGTGTGTGTTTGCAGTTAGGTGTGGCCATCGGGTTCATCCAGAGTCCGTCGATGGTCAGAAACCACGATTCCCTCGCCTCGATCGGTATCGATTTGAAAAGGCTTTTCTACACAGTGGCTGCTTTATCGACATTGTCCCTGCTCCTAATATTAATCTGTGAGTAAACTAGTATGTTAGTACAAACCCTAAATACCAGGAAGATCAAAAAGTCTGGAATAATGCTAAGAAATAGGGCTAGTATGCACCAGTGTGAACCATTCATAACTAAATCCAAAAATCCCGAAAAAATTCATGATATTATGTTGAACGACCCCAAAGTGAAACTAACGGAGCTAGCTGAGACCACAAAGATGTTGTATGGCAGTCTGTTCAATATCATACATGATATTTTGGGTATGAAAAAGCTCTGCGCCGCATTTGCCCAACAGTGGGCCAAAAACTAATTCGTGTTACGACTTCCCAGTAGAATTTGTCAATGTTTACGAGAAATTCAAAAGTAGTTTTTGAGGCGATTCATAATCATGGATGAAACATGGATCCATTTCTACACAGTAGAGTCAAAACAATGGGTTTCTCCAGGTAAAAGTGCTCCGAAGCCTTAGCAACGGAACGAAAAGGTTATGGCCTCTGTATTTTAAGATGCCCGAAGAAAAATATTCATCGACTATCTTGAAAAAGGTAAAAATAACAGGCGCATATTATTCATTATTATTGAAAAATTAATTCACAGAAAAACGGCCGGATTTGAAGAAGAAAAAATCCTCTATAATCACGGTAATGCGGCTGCTCATTCATCATTAGTTGCGCAAACAGAATTTCACTAAATCGGATTTGAACTAGTTTCTCAGCTAGACCTGATCCTCAGCGACTTTTCCCTGTTTCAAAACCTGAAGAAATGGCTCACCGGTGAGCGATTTCACTGAAATGAGGAAGTTATAGCTGAAACTGATGGCTATTTTGGATAGTTTCCAAAGGATTACTTTTCGGACGGGATAAAAAAGTTAGAAAAACGTTGGATTCGGTGTAGTGACTTAAAATGAATGTATGTCTAAAAATTTGGGCAAAAAATGTTTTCTTGTTTCACTTATTCCACACTTTTTGATCTGCCTAGTAAATCCATATGTGTGTTTGATTTTAAGCTGATCGGATGAATGTCTAGTTCTTAAGGAGGCGCCCACGTGTCCACCTTCGGCTGCTGAGGCGCGACGCCTGCTGGCCCGGAGGCCCGCCTTCCTCGGCTCCCTCAAGCGGATTCTCATTTCGAGGCCCTTCTGGCTGCTCAACATCGCGTCCGGGTTCAACCAAGGCATGTACAACACTCTGTCCACGCTGCTCAATCAAATTCTATTGAGAATATTTCCGGTAAGTATTAAAAGCACTCCCCCAATACCTATAGTTTCGCATACCTTATATAGGAAACTTGGGTTAAACAGAGATGCAGCACTACTGACCAAGTTAGGGCTTTCTTGTGTTTATTTATTCAAATAATTTGGGAGAATCGGAACAAATATTGTATTATAGTATACCAGGTGTATGCATAAGTTTTTTTCGGATAAATAAGAGTGGGTTCCAGCGAAAATTAATTTGACACATACACGTCATTTTGTTCGTCTGAAATTAAATTACAAACAGACACAAGTTGAGTCATTCCAAAACTAGTGTCTTTATTTTAACTTTCAGTGATCATGTCGAATGTTGTATCTGAAAAATAACATTTGCGGGACGCATTGCTTTTCTTATTTAATCAAAAGAAAAAGGCTGTTGAAAGTCATCGTTTGCTGGTAGAAACATATGGGGAACGCACTCCATCGATTAGAACATGGTTTCGACAATTTAAAAGTGGTGATTTCAATGTGACAGACAGTGAGTGTTCTGGTAAACCAGAAAAATACAAAGACGAGCAATTGCAGGAGTTATTGGATGATGACCCAACTCAAACTCAACAGCAATTGGCAAAAGCAGTAAATGTGTCACAAAAAACAATCAGCAGACGTTTACAAGCAATGAGGAAGATCAATAAACTCGGTAAATGGGTCCCACACGATTTGAATGAACGTCAAATGGACGTCTCACACAGCAAAACCAGCGAAAGACACCTTGGATGGGACATCCTTCCGCACCCGCCGTACTTCCCAGACCTGGTGCCATCTGACTTTCACCTCTTCGCATCAATGGGCCACGCGCTCCCAGGGCAGCACTTCAGGAAATTCGAGGAAGTTGCAAAATGGCTCGACGAATAGTTTGCCGCAAAAGACAAGCAGTTTTTCTGACATGGTATGTTTGAAAGTATCGCGCCTTTTGGCTATAAGGTTTGTAAGTCCCCAAGGCAGCTGTGTTTAACTTTATAATTTTAAATGTGTTTTTCGATAGGGCGCAAAATGAATGCGCTGTGTGGGCTGAAAGGGCTCGCCTCATGTTCGGAGCGTCAATTGCCCAAAGTTGGTTTCTCGGAACCTAGTTGTTCTGAAAAGAAGTACCGTGTATCTTGCCGCTGATTAGGGCAAAGGAAAGCGTTTGTTTGTGTGTCGCCAATACATGGATTGACGATTAAACAAGCTTTTTGTTAAGCGGGGATTAGCGATTTGTTAATGATAAAACCTTAGGATAAAAAGGGAAAATAATTAACGAAATGAACACATAGGATATGAATTTTAGTTATCAGAATATTCTTACCTTAGGCTCACACAAAATAGCGATTAACCCACCTTCAGAGAATAATTTTATTACATGTTTAAATATTGTGGCTATTTTTGAAGCACTTTTATCAAATGATATGTTTACGCTCTGAAGGGTATTCGAAAAAGAAAGATTTTGTGCAATGGCTGGAAAGGCCTTGAATAAACGTGTGGGGGGGGGGGTGAACTTGCAAAAGTCCCCCAAAGGTGTCGAGTGTCACGAGTGGGAGTAGTCACTGAGAGTAGAATCCGATGGCCAATATTTAGAATAAAATCAAATAATTTCCCTTGAAAATTAGCTTGAAATTTAGCAAAAAACCGAAAAAACTTATTCATACACCTGGTATATCATAGATAAAAGAGTGCACGGAGCCGAAGCGGCCTTGGGCGAGTCTCTTTGTCTAGGACGTTTAATAAATCAACCCTCAAAGGTTACAATTTCGTCGCCAGTTGGCGCTTATTTCGTGATGCGCGGTCCCTATAGTAAATAGATTTTATTAAAATCCCAAATAAATATACTAGTACCGACATGTTGGTCTGTAATTTTTTGTCTTAGTTAAAAGCGAAATACAGTCGAGTTCGCCTATAACGAGCGCGAAGGGACCACGATGATTGCTCGTTATAACCGAGTGGTCATAAAAAACGGGATCGTTTTTAACGTTTTTACTTTAACATTCTACCAACCAAGTATTTTTGATTTCCTGATTAAATCCCGGTTCGTGTTAAATCAAGCCTCGTTATAAGCGTATATAATATTTATATTTATGATGTCATAGAAAGGGTCCTCCCTTACCTCTCATTTTCAGATTTTTTTAAGAAAACAAATTTTTATTTTTAAAGAAATTTTAATTTATTCAGATAGTATATTATATACAGAGCTCGAATATAATATTTATTTTTATATCTCTCCTAAAAATGATATTTATGAACAACTCTAAAAATCCTAAAGTGATGCAAAGGGTCCCCCTGTCCTAATTATTTATTATTCATTTAAATAGCCAACTATCCCACTATTTTAGTCAAATAACAATATTTTCATAATTTACTTATTGGTGCTTGGTTCAATTAGAGGCATCTTAACTATAAACATATCGTTTTTTCCGTTTACTCTGGTTTGTTTGATTTCAGGACGAGGAGGTGATTAATTAATAAAGTAAAGGGAGTGTAGTTTCACAGTGCATGAAATAAAACTCAAAGTGGTTTATACAAAACTCAATATATTTCGGGTTATTAGTCCATCATCAAGAGTTTACGGATTACAAGTTTATATCATTTTTTCTCGTAAATTACGTATTATTCCATTTAAATACCCAGCTATTAAATTTAACTATCCCACTTTTTTAGTAAATAACAATATTTGCATAATTTACTTATTGGTGCTTGGTTCAATTAGCGGCATCTTAACTATAAATATATCGTTTTTTCAGTTTACTCTGGTTTGTTTGATTTCAGGGCAATAAGGTAAAGGGAGTGTAGTTTCAGAGTTAATGATATAAAACTCAAAGAGGCTTATACAAACTCAATATATTTCAGGTTATTAGTCCATCATCAGGAGTTTACAGATTACAAGTTTATATCATTTTTTGTCGTAATTAAGTATTATTCCATTTAAATACCCAACTATTAAATTTATCTATTCTACTATTTTAGTCAAATAACAATATTTTCATAATTTACTTATTGGAGCTTGATTCAAATAGCGGCATCTTAACTATAAATATATCGTTTTTTCAATTTACTCTGGTTTGTTTGATTTCAGGGCGAGGAGGTTTTCGCAGGCCGGATCGGCCTGGTGATAATTCTGGTGGGTACCTTCGGGTGCTTCCTGTGCGGCCTGATCCTGGACAAGACTCACGCATTCAAGCCCATGTGCCAGGTGACGAACCTGAGGCATGGCGGTGGCCATCTTGGCCCTGTCTACGGCCATCTGGACCGCCAACCACCTGGCCGTCTACTTTGCGTCGGCCTTGTTGGGCCTCTTCATCGGCATGTCCATCATCGCCTCCTTGGAGCTCAGCCTCGAGCTGCTCTACCCGGAGGCGGAAACCTCCATTTCAGGCATTATCATCATTTCCTGGCAGGTTTTCGGCATTATTCTCACCATGATTTACAGCTGGCTATTGACAGTGTATGGCCCGTTCTGGGCTGACGGCTCAGCCTGCGCGCTGCTGCTCGCAGGAAGTGTCATTTTCCATTTGATACCAGCCGACTATCGCCGACAGAGATTTCTAGCCGAGGCCAATCATGAATTTTTAAATAAAACAGAAATTATCAAAAACGACAGCAATTCATTATAAACAAACAGTAAAATAATTTTTGGAAAATAATTACAAATTGTAGATTTTAATTTGCTTAGGGGCCATCCATAAATTATGTCACACGAATTTCATGATTTTCGTTGTCCTAGAACAAGCTTTCAACGAAATTTCAAGGTCAAGTTCTGTTTTTTAAATAGAAACCTTTGTTTTTCTTTACATGCTCTAAATCTACATAAAAAACTGAACAACTTTCATAGGAACTGTTTTTTATACGACATCAAATAAACAAAGTATTAAATCGGTTAGATCTCAAAAAAATCCAAATAATAATTATTGTTAACTATTATTAATCAACTTAATTATCAAAAAATAATGATTAAATATTTAATTATTAAATAAAGTAATTTAATAATAATTAATTAATAATAATTTGTTCATTATTATTTGATAATTAAGTTGAATAATTGTTAACAATAATTATTAAGATTTTTTTCTTGAGATCTAATTGATTTAATATTTTGTTTATTTGATGTCGTATAAAGGGATAGTTCTTATGAAAGTTGTTCAGTTTTTTGTGTAGATTAGGAATATGTAAAGAAAAATATAGGTTTCAATTTGAAAAACCGAACTTGACCTTAAAATACCCTTGAAGGCTTATTCTAGGTCGACAAACAATGGCGTAGTTTAGTTTCCCCTTTGATATAAATAAACTTTTATTTGAAACTCATGGACATTTTCAAGTTTTTCGTTAGAGTTGAGTTTTAATACTTTACATGTGACGTCAAGAAGGCACCCGCCCTTAATGTGTGATGTAATTATTTCTTTCCCCTTAAGAAATTGACCAGCTATTCTGATTTAACCCTGAGTGGTCCTAACCTGAATGAATAACTAAAATCTCATAATATATGTGATAATTTAAATTCATTTTTATCATCAACAAGAATTAATTATTATTATTATAAATAATAATAATCGTTAAAAATATTCTAGGTAAGGATTTTATAAATTGTAAGCCAAATTGATCATTTTAACGGTTAGAGAGAATATTTTTCATGAAAGAAAATCAAAACGTTTTAAATATTAAAATCACCATATATAATTATTTTTCAAAAATTAGTTTTCTTCAAAAAAAAAAAAAAAAAAGAAAGAAAGATTTATTTCAAAAATATATGAACACAGGCAAATTAGACTTCTGCTGGCCAATAAATAATTTTAATTGACGTTAGGAATACCTTCGGCCCGCCGTCACCTAATCCCTGGCGGGGAGCGTCTCATTCATACCAATTTAATAATTAAAATTTAAAATGATATTGTAAGTATTGAAAGAATG
Organism: Forficula auricularia; assembly: GCA_024734495.1. Lineage (NCBI taxonomy): Eukaryota > Metazoa > Arthropoda > Insecta > Dermaptera > Forficulidae > Forficula > Forficula auricularia. Next base: position 73,065 of record JALMQS010000279.1, read on the forward strand.
TGCTGAATGAAATTGATTCAACAATATGGAAAGATTTATTTAACGCCTTGGCTAAGCACGATCACTATCTGACCAATCAGAATAGTTCTAATAATTTAACGCTTTGCACTGGCCAATCAGATCGTTTGGATCATACAAACATATATACATATACACTTATCCATTTTTATATATATATATATATAGATAGATATGAGCTTGAGACGGTTTCTAAAATTTTCAGGGCCTAAAAATAAAAAAAACACGAAAATTTTGGACTTTTTTCAGATTTTTGCCTATAACTCAAAAATCATGCTTCCTACTGAAAATATTACCTTTACCAAAATGAAAGAGCATAAAATTTAGCGTCGAATAACGTACTTATAATTTAAAATCGGTTCAGTTTTTAGCCATAATCGGTCGTCAAATATAGGTAATTTTTTCCAACTTGTCGGAAAAGTGAATTATGCTCATTATTTGATCACAAGAAACCACTCTTTGAGTTTTTCCAGTGATGATCCACATAATAGTTGCCAATTGGCTAAAAAATGAGATTGGCAAGGTTTCATCTTAATTGGACATCGGTAATCCGTGCCGCAATATGTTCGGATCATGTCCTGTATTGGAAAATGCTTGATATCTTCAAATCTAAAAGTTTTAACCAAAAAATGTTACAAATAAAACTTCAAGCCAACAAAATTTGCTACAAAATGAATCAAAAATGATGTTTCTAGGATGAGTGGTTTTCATTTTATGATTGAAAAACTTCAATTTTTTAACAGCTTCAACCTAATTGCGGCACTGGTTACGATTGTCCAATTAAGATTAAACTTTGCCAATCTCATTTTTAGCCAATTGGCAACTATTATGGAGGTGAGGGCCTAAAAACATTTGAAGAGCGGTTTCTTGTGACCACCTAATGAGCATAATTTATTTTTCCGCCAAGTTGGTAAAAATTGCCTATATTTGACGATCGATTGTGGCTAAACAGCTGAACCAATTTTAAATTCTAAGTGGATTATTCGACGCTAAATCTTATTCTCTTTCATTTTGGTAAAGGTAAAATTTTCAGTTGGACGCATGATTTTTGAGTTATAGGCAAAAGTTTCATTTTCCGCCCAGTTGGTAAAAATTCCCTATATTTGACGATCAATTGTGGCTAAACGGCAAAACCAATTTTAACTTTTAAGTACCCTATTCGACTTGAAATTTTATGCCTTTTCATTTTGGTAAGAGCAACATTTTCAGTAGGACGCATGATTTTCGAGTTATAGGTGTAAATCTGAAAAAAGTCCAAAATTTCAGTGGTTTTTAGGCCCTTAAAAATCTAGCACAAGCCTGAAACTGTCGCAAACTCATATACTTTTATTTGGGATGCCTAAACGTCGATTACATTTATTTCCAGGTTGTGTGCATAATAATTGGCCAGCGTGGCCTTATTTCGGTCTAATTTGCCTGGGCTATATTATAAAATATATATCAACTGCTGGTCAAAATAATAATAAGCAAGACATTCACATTTATGTTTTTTTCATATTTTAATTTTTTAATATTTTTTTTTTTTTTTGAAAAAAAAATAATTTATATCATTATATAATGATCATTTTATGTACAATCTTAGTCCAGTCAAATTGTGTTTTTATCAGGAAATTTTTGAGCTAGTTCTGATTTCTTGCATATATATATGTATATATATATATAGTTTTTTGGGGCGCTGAATCCAAATCTACGGCCTTCCACCAAAATTTCGTGACGCAACATTGTAGAAAATGCAAAAAAAGGTGAAAATTTCAATTTTTGGCGGTTTTTTGCTTATAACTCGAAAACTATCAACTTTTCGTAAATAACGTTCCTAATCAAAATGAAAGTTCATAAAATTTCCTACGAATTTCACTATTTAGGTTTTTTTCTGCGACCAACCGTTCGGGATCAAGCGCAAAATCCATGTTTTCGACTTAGGCAGCCCCAAAAACTCGCCATTTTGACCATGAAGGGGCACGTTTTCGACCAAGACCACTCTATACATTTTTAAACTATATTAAATTTTCTACAATTTAAACAAAGTTTCATCTTAATTGAATAATGGTAATCCGTGCCGCAATCAGGTTAAATCTTGTGCAAAAAATCGCGGTTTTTCCTTCATAAAATGAAAACCACTCATTCTAGAAACTTGATTTTTATCTCATTGTCTAGGAAATGTTGTTGACTTGGACGGTTACTTAGACCACTTTTTATTAAATCTCTTAGATTTATAGATATCTATCATTTTCCATGACAAGAAATTATCCATTGTTTCAAAAAATCGCAGTTTTTTCTTAATAAAATAAAAACCATTAATCCTAGAAAGTTTATTTTTATTTTATTCTTTAGAAAATTTTATTGGCTTGAACGTTTACTTGGATCACTTTGTTATAAAAGTCTTAGATTTATAGATATCTAGAATTTTCCATGACACTTTTGAGTATTCGGATTATATCCTGTAATGAAAAATGCTGGATATCTATCAATCTAATAGTTTGATCTAAAAAGTGGTACAAATAAACGTTCAAGACAATAAAATTTATTAGAAAAGGGGATAGGAATAAAGTTTCTAGGATGAGTAATTTTCATTTTATGAAGAAAAAACTGCGAGTTTTTGAAAAAATAGATCATTTCCTGTCATGGATAATGCTGGATATCTATAAATCTAAGAGTTGTAACAAAAAAGTGGTCCAAGTAAACGTTCAAGCCAATAAATTTTCCTAGAGAATGAGATAGAAATCAAGTTTCTAGAAAGATCGGTTTTCATTTTATGAAGGAAAAATTGCGATTTTTTGCAAAAAAATTTTCAAATCTTCAACCTCATTGCGGCACGGATTATCATTTATCCAATTAAGATGAAACTTCATTTACATTTTAGAAAATTTACTCTAGTTTAAAAATCTATAGAGTGGTCTTTGTCGAAAACGTGCTCCTACATGGTCAAAATGTGAAAATATAAAAAAAAATGCGAATTTTTGGGTGATCAGAAAACTTGGATTTTGCGTTTGAGCCCGAACGGTTGGCTGAAAAAAAACCTAAAAAATAAAATTGGTAGGAAATTTTATGCACTTTCATTTGGAATAGGAAGGTTATTTACGAAAGGCTGATAGTTTTCGAGTTATAAGCATAAATCCGCAAAAAATAGAAATTTTCACATTTTTTTTACTTCTTCTACAATGTTGCGTCACGAAATTTTGATGGAAGAGCTCAAATTTGGATTCAGCGCCCCTAAAAACATATATATGCAAAAAATCATAGCTACCCCAAAACTTTCCTCATAGGGGCCCATTTGAGCATAATTTGACTGGACTATCTAAACAAGTTATTTATTTATTTGTAGAAATATTATACCTACACAAGTCAGACATAAAATTGTATCTGACAAAGTGATAAAATCCTTTAATCGGGTTATCATAATTGTTTCAGGGTTGTAAATTTAGAAATTTACATATAAGTATTTTGTAATATACAAAAAAAATACGTGTGTGTGAGTGTGTGCAATTAGTACACACATTTGAAGTGTAACTTCAGTACGTAACTTTTCTAATTTCAGTTATTCTTTATATTAATCATATATTAAAGTTAATAAAAATAGTTAAAATAAAATTATAACTAATGTTTAAAAGAGTATATTTATCTAAAATAATAAAAATAAAATTATTTATTTATTTTCCGACAATGATTGTACTGGTACTAGACAACAGCCAAACCTGTAGCACTGTAACACGTCATGTCACGTGTTACAGCTCAATCCCATTCACTGCCAAGTAAAATAAAACGTGTGCAAGGCGAGCCAAAAGAAGTTATCACTTCAAAAATTGGCCCATTTAGTCGAGATTTCAAAATGGTACAGCACTTTGTACTTCCTTCTTTTGAAAAAAATAAAAAAAATTTATTTTATTGTTAAAATTTGCTAATTTAAAAATATATTTGTGATAGTGTTTTTTTAATTAATATTTTAATCAATTATGTCGCGTCTTAATTGAACTAATCTTTGGGTATTAATAACTGGTATTATTAATTTCTTGATTAGTTTTTGAGAATTTTTTATTTTAATATATAACTAAATTTAACTAAACTTCTTGAGGATACGTATTATTAATTTCTATAATAGCCAAAGATTAGTTCAATAAAGATGCGACATGATTGATTAAAATAATAATTAATATTTTATTCAATTATGTCCCATCTTTATTGAAATAATCTTTGGATATTAATAACTGCTATTATTAATTTCTATAATAGCCAAAGATTAGTTCAATAAAGATGCGACATAATTGATTAAAATATTAATTAATATTTTATTCAATTATGTCCCATCTTAATTGATCTAATCTTTGTCTATTAATAACTGCTATTATTAATTTCTATAATAGCCAAAGATTGGTTCAATAAAGACGCGACATGGTTGATTAAAATATTAATTAAATAACCAGAACCACATTGTTACGATTTTCTGTTTCCATTTTGGAGAGGGGGGGGACGTTCTGCTATAACTAAAGTAATGAAGTTACACATCAAAAAGTAAATTATCTAGTCATTATAATTAATATACTAATAATTATAAAATATTGTTTTTGATTGTATTAATATAAAAAATAAATACAATTGTTTTAATTAATTAATTAATATGGATACCATTTTAAAAATAAATGTTTTTCGAAAAAAGCTGTTTGTACTTATTTAATTTCTTTTTCACTTAAGGAAATAATTTTAAATACAAAAAGGACGTAAAAAATATGGGACTACTCATGTACATTATTTCAGCCATTTTCATATCTTGAGAAAATAAGGTGATAAGGAGCAACAACTAAGCTTGAAAAGCAGGAGTGGGGGTGTCTCCAGTTAGGACAGGCATTTCCCCTCCAGCCGCCATGATACTCACAGCAGAAGAATCTCTCTCCCCATTTGAATAAATATTAATAGTACCCATTTTTAAGACAGTATTTTACTTTACCATACAGGGTATGGTCAAGTATTGTAATCGTGCGTGAAAAAAGTGTTTTTTTTCCTTCTTTTTTTGGAAATATCTCAAAAACGAGTGAAAATATTTTGATTAAAAAAATTGAGTGAAACCATGCCATTTCAGATTACAAATAAGCTGACGTGTTCTGATGTGGCCATCCACTTGACTTTACCATACAATCTGACCCCTAGAATTATTTATAATCATGCAGGGGGGATTAGTTTATGCATTTTTATACTTCTGGGGTCCCATTGATTATGTATACAAAATTTGGCTGAGTTATCACAAATGGAAATTTGTTTGTATATTTGTATCTTGGTTATATTTTGAAAACGACTCTACCGATTTTGATGAAATTCACGGGTTAGGGGGTTTTTGGGGTGACAATTCGATCTGTCACGGTCTCATCTTCGAGAAAATTGTTTTTGATGGGTTTATTCGTAATCAAATTAATTATTCTCAGGTAGACAAATCCCATTCTTAGGGTTTTAAAAAAGGTTACTCTTTTCCTTTTGTACTCAGGCAGACAATGGGTTGTTTGTTTCATTGTTCTAAAAGGCCTTGAAGAAGTATTGTGATTGTGGATTTTAACATCTTTTGTTCTCCATAAACGTTAGAAATATTAATAAACGTGTTTATAATTGTTTTTATAAAGAACTTTATTTATTTAATAGAATAAAAAATAATCAAGAATTTATTTAAAAATATATTTCGCATAAGCAGGTCTCAATTTTCTGAAAAAACAACACATTTTGATAGGTTTTATTTATTAACAATTGGATGAATAAAAATTAGTCATATGGTTGAATCAAAACAGGTGCAGGAGGTGGGGTGCAGTGGTGGGTGATCCGGGGGTAGGGCGAGGTTTTGGGGGTGGGATCAAGCGGGGTGGGGAGGGGGGGGTACAGTGGGCGAATACTATATATATTTGTATTTTTTTACTTTATCCAATGCAAAGCATGGGTAAAGTATTGTATTCGCTCTCGGGGCAAGCGTGGCTTCAAAGGGTCCTCAGGTAAAGACTACGGAACCCATGGACTCAATTAAAGTCACGAATTGTAGTATTCAATTAAGTTGAATTTTAGCACGTGACGGTTTTGCCAAAAATTACATGGGGTCTCGTCGAGAGGCCAAAAAGTGCCATTTTTTCATTTACTGCGTGCGGATGTGATGGATGGATGGATGTTATCGTTTTTTGGCCCACGATTTTTCCCACACCGTTACACCGATTGAAATGAAATTGAAAACCTAGCATTCTTTTAACAAAATGAAGCGCTGATTAGTTTTTGGTACATATGGGCTCACAAACATTAGTACTTTATTTCAGTACTTTTTTAGTTTTTTCTAAATATCTTGAAAATGACTTAACCAATTTTGATGAAATTTAATATTCTAATTAAGTACCTTGGGGACCACAATAAAGGTTAAATAAAGTTTTTAGTAAAATTATATTTTAAAGTACTTTACTCTAGAGTAAGATAGTACTTTTTTTAATTTTTTAAATTCTTTAAAATTTATTCATTTGAAAGTTTTAATATAGCTCATTTAGCTTTGCTTAAGTAAGAATCGATAGGCTTGTCTCTGTGAAATGCTAAAAATTTGGGAGGAATTTTTATAAGTAATCATAGCAACTGCGTTGTTTTCTTATCCGTTACCTTTGCTGAAGACACACAGGAATCGACTTTAAACCAAAAATAGCGTTTGATTCTCATCTAGTACTTGAGGAATAATCATTCTATATTGGATTTTTGACGTTTCGGTTTTTATTAGTAACCATTGCTGAAGACATAGAGAAATCGACTTTAAACCAAAAATAGCGATTGATTCTCATCTAGTTTAATTTGAAAACGGCTCTCAAATAAAAATCGATCTTTTTATCAGAATTTTAAATTTAAAATAATATTAAAATAAAGGGTTTAACTGAAGGAAGAATTTACCGAGCATCGCTCGGTGCCTCCAGGTACTTTAATAATTATAATAAATAATTCAAACCTTTGCCTTTATTAGAGATCTATTTATTTATAATTTGTAATGGAGATTTTGGCTTTATAATAAATGTCCAGCTGATTGCGAGCGAATCTGGAAAAGAAAAAAACCCCAATATATTTTATTAACAAAGTGAAAACAACGTGTTAAAGTTTTTATATTTTTATTTAATTTTGAATCAAAATAAACTGCAATGGATCGTTGCTAGACTTGATCTATAATCATTTGAAATATTAATATTTTTATTCCATTAATTATTATTAATCAGATATCACTGGCTATTTGAAGTCCATGTTGACTTAATCTGCTGTTTCGCCTTGATAAAGTAAAATAATGGGAATTTTTAATAATAACAATGCCCAACAATGAAAATGTTTCAATAACTTTTAAGGAGTTCGGTGTTGGTACTGGGTGAAACATTTTAATACGAGCTTTTTCGTGCGTGCCTTCGGCACGCCCTCGAAGCTCGGCCCTCCGGGCTGGTGCCCTGGCGGGCAGCGTCTCGGTCCAAAAATTTTATTCCTCTTAAAAAACCACACTCCAAATGTATACCGTAAACTACCGAAAATACATCGTCTCTTAAAAGTTTCGCATCTTTAATTTTTGAGTGGCGAGGGGGGGGGGAGGAACAATTATCAATATATTTAATGTTTCTTAATTTAAAAAGAATTGGAGTCTTTCATTTCAAAATTCGAATATATATATTTCAAATTTGCCTGGTTAATGAAAATCGATTGGAGCCATCAGTTTAAAATCCGAGCTGAGAATTATATTTCAAATTTGCCTCGTTAATTAATATATATTTAATGTTTCTTAATTTAAAATCTATTGGTGTTTTTTCATTTTCATTCGAGTTCAAATGAATACAATATTATCTAGACACAAAGTCTAAATCAAAAATATATAGTTTTAGTAAAAGAAATCAAGATATAAATATTAATATGACATTGGTCTAGTGGTTAGAGCTGATGACCATAGTTCAAGAGTTCGTCGGTTCGATTCTAGGCAAGAGGGTAATTTTTTTAGAGAAATTTCTCTAAGCGTTGTTACAAATTAATCTAGATGAATATATATAGTATAATAATAAAACTTGAGTAAGATACGAGGTAGGTTTCACAAAAAAGAAATAAAACAAAATTGAGTTTTGAATTCGATATATTTCGGGGGTTAGCCCATCATCAGGAGTCTAAGAAAACTGATTATATATTGGAAAAATAGTTTTACAAGTAACAATTTTTAAAAATTTTTTAAATGTATGTGGTGAGGGGAAAGTAGGGGAAGAGGAGAAGTTGTTCTAAGAATTAATATTTTCTATTGAGATTTGAACTGGCTGAAAGGAAGCTATACGTGCTATTATAATAACGAATGGACAAGTACCTGAGAAGGTACAACTTGAAAGGTACATGAGAGAGTACAATTACCCTAGTATATTCAATGTGCGAACAATGGAAGGAATGTTTAGTTAATTTATTATAACATATAATCAATAATTGTATTTTTATACACTTCCAATTGATTATTTAAAATATTTGAATTATTAGAGAGCGGCTATTTTAATTTCGGTGGATTCATAGACTCCTCAGTATACCCATGAATACTATAAATTTCAATAAAGAGCTTAACATCATTCAGAATATAGCCCTGAATAATGGATATAACATTTCGACTATCAACAAAATTTATAATAAAATCAAACGTAAATTCACTATTTCACACTTACACTCATTAGAATCGGGAACTGAAAAAATATATAGAAGAATACCCTTCATTTCTAATCATCTGACATCTCCATTAGCTTATACCCTTAGATCATATGGAATCACTCCTGCTTTATACAACAACAACAATTTAGGCTCCCAATTAATTAACAATAAAATAGACAAAATTGATAAATTAGACAAATCAGGAGTGTATAAATTAACTTGTCAAGATTGTGATGCTTTTTATATAGGGCAGACAGGCCGCTCATTCAAAATACGTTACTCCGAGCATGTAAGAGCTCTTAATCATCTCAATAAATCCGATAACATTAATTTAGACATTTAAAATTTTTAAAAATTGTTACTTGTAAAACTATTTTTCCAATATATAATCAGTTTTCTTAGACTCCTGATGATGGGCTAACCCCCGAAATATATCGAATTCAAAACTCAATTTTGTTTTATTTCTTTTTTGTGAAACCTACCTCGTATCTTATTCAAGTTTTATTATTATATGAAAATGTTTCAGTCTCACAAATAGCTGATTTGTTGAATTAAAAAATTACCGATTAGCTTTTGTTTTGGAGATATTTTCGTTCAAAACAACGAAAAAGGCGATTTTGACCTATTTTCGAGTCACATTAGATATTAAACAGCAATATTTGAAATCATAATATTTTATTGACTTATTAAATATAGTAGAAAACAGCTCCTCTTTGATTTTCAAATTACCACTCGTTTTTAGATCAATTAGAACTCGAGTTATAGCTAAAAAACTAAGACTATATGTTTTTATATATTAGGCCATTCAATAAGTCCGTAGGATGACACATAGATGGCGTTACTATAATTTTTATCATACGATTTTTATTTAGTACTAACCTTCAAACGATACGTGTATAAATTTGACAGCAATCTGACTATTGATTCGTGAGTTATAGCATTTTGTGTGAAGCAACTTTTGTTATTGAAAAAAAGTGAATTTCGAGTTTTAATAAAGCATTGCTTTTTGATGAAAAAAATACAGTGGAAACCAAACAATGGCTTGATAAACATTATCCGAACTCTGCTCCATCGAGACAAATGGTAGAGAAGTGGATTGCTGAATTTAAACGTGGTCGTACCAGCACAAATGATGCAGAGCGCAGTGGACGTCCAAAAGAGGCTGTTATTCAAGAAAATATAAAAAAATCCACAAATTGGTTATGAACGATTGCAAATTGAAGGTGCACGAGCTATCTGACATTGTAAAGATATCATATGGTAGTGTTTTTACCATTTTACACAAACATTTGGGTATGCAAAAAGCTCTGTGCAAAGTGGGTGCTAGAACTCTGAATAAAAAACTAAAACTACCTGATTATAAAGGATAATAAACATAACAGGTCATTCAATAAGTCCGTAGGATAAGTAAGAAAAATAACAAAATTTTGACAAAACTCGATTTTATTATTCAACATAGTTGCCTTCGAGGGCGATACAACGAATATAGCGATTTTCCAACTTTTATAGTATCGATTTCTCTTTCTCGTCAAAATAGCCCTCAGTTTCAGCGATTACTTCATCATTGGACTTCTTTTGGATTCTGGTGTGTAATACTGAAGCCATGTCTCATCCATTGTAACAAATCGACGATAGAATTCCATTTTATTGAGGTTTAACAGCGCCAAACACTCCTTTGGAAGCATCGATTCGTTGTTGTTTTTGGTCGACTGTGAGCTCACGCGGCACCCACTTTGCATAGAGCTTTCGCATACCCAAATGTTCGTGTAAAATAGTAAAACCACTACCATCTGATATCTTTACAATGTCAAATAGCTCGTGCACCTTCAATTTGCAATCGTTCATAACCAATTTGTGGATTTTTTAATATTTTCTGGAATAACAGCCTCTTTTGGACGTCCACTGCGCTCTGCATCATTTGTACTGGTAGGACCACGTTTAAATTAAGCAATGCACTTCTCTACCATTTGTCTCGATGGAGCTGAGTTTGGATTGGATAATGTTTATCAAGCCATTGTTTGGTTTCCACTGTATTTTTTTTTCATCAAAAAGTTGCTTCACACAAAATGCTATAACTCACGAATCAATAGTCAAATTGATGTCAAATTTATACACGTATCGTTTGAAGATTAGTACTAAATAAAAATCGTATGATAAAAATTCTAGTAACGCCATCTATGTGTCATCCTACCGGACTTATTGAATGATCTAATATAGTCTTAGTTTTTTAGCTATAACTCGAGCTAAAAACAAGTGGTAATTTGAAAATCAAAGAGGAAGCTGTTTTCTATTACGTAAACAAAATATTGTGATTTCAAATATTGCTGTTTAATATTTAATGGAACAAGAAAATAGGGTTAAATGGCATTTTTCGTCCTTTTTACCGATAATATCTCAAAACTCTGACATGTTGTAAAAATTTAGTAAATTGGATGATAATCAGCGTAAAAAAACTCTAGTGGAATCCTTTATTGTTGGGCTTATGGATACAATTTTGTTTAATTTATGTTGAGCAGTGTAATCGATAAGTCTATTATTTTGCTTTATCCAATGCGAAACAGATCAGTGGTGTAGCCGCGGAGGGGTGGGCGTGGGGGTTCAGAACCCCCCTCCCCAAGGGCAGCAAATTTATTTCATATGTTTAATCAAGAATTGTGTTTTTATTTTTTTAATTTCTTGAAGTACCTTTTTAGTTCAGTTAAATTGTTCCCTAAAAGGCCCCACTCGGTTTTGGTGTAGTTTTAATTTCTTGGTCCTATATGTTTTTTGGTGTGCTGAAAAAAAATCTCATTTTTTGGCGGCTTTTTGCTTATAACTCGAAAACTATCAACTTTTCGAAAATAACCTTCTTTTTCAAAATAAAAAAGTTTATAAAATTTCCTACAAATTTTATTAATTAGATTTTTTTCTTTGACCAACCGTTTAGGTTCAAGAGCTAGTTGAAAATGGCGTATTTTTTCTGTTTCCACAAATCCTAAAAACTCACACCTTTTTCGATTTTTGCCCATTTTGACCATGAAGGAACACATTATCGTCAAAGATCATTCTATACATTTTTAAACTAGATTAAATTTTCTACAATTAAAACAAAGTTTTATCTTAATTAGATAATGGTAACCTGTGCCGCAATGAGGTTTAATTTTTATAAAAACCCGCAATTTTTTGCAACAAATGTAGTTTTTCCTTCATAAAATCGAAACTATTTATCCTAGAAACTTGTTTTTATTGCATTCTCTAGAAAATTTTATTATCTTGAATGTTTATTTAGATCTTTTTTTGGCAAACTCTCAGATTTATAGATATTCAGTATTTTTCATGACAGGATATGATCCGAATCCTCAGAAGTGTCATGCAAAATTCTGGATATCTATAAATCTAAGAGTTTTAAAAAAAATGGCACAAGTAAGCGTTCAAGTAAACAAAATTTCCTAGAGAATGGGATAGGAATCAAGTTTCTAGGATGAGTGGTTTTAATTTTATTAAGGAAAAACTACGATTTTTTGAAAAAAATTACAGTTTGATACCTCCTCCTTATTAATATATATTAAAAGATAGGTAATTTAATTGATTATAAATCAAGTTTTAAATCCCACATACTAGATAAAATGTTATTTAATTAAAAAAAATATTATACGATATTTATTTATATACCTATATACACAATATAATCTATGGGCCACTAGAAGGCTAAAAATGCAAAAACTGGGTGCGGAGGTAGGAGTGACGGTGGGGGTGCAGTGGTGAGGTCGGTGGGCGGGTGGGGGTGGATCTTTGGGGTGCGATGGTGGGGCGAGGTGCGTTTTATCTTAATTGGATAATGGTAACCTGTGCCGCAATGAGGTTTAATTTTATAAAAACCTGCAATTTTTTGCAATTTGAAAACCATTCATTCTAGAAACTTGATTTCTATACTTATTCTCTAGAAATTTTGTTAACTTGAACGTTTACTTGAATCACTTTTTTGATAAAAGTCTTAGATTTATAAATATTCAGCATTTTCCATGACAATGTTTTGAGGTAGTTTAGATTTCTTCCATCCAATGTTTTTTGGGGGTGCTGAATCCAAATCTGAGGTTTGCTAACAAAATTTGATGCAAAATTTCTTTGCATTTTTTTACAATGTTGCGTCACGAAATTTTGTTAGCAAATCTCAGATTTGAATTCAACACCTCAAAAAACACATTGGATTTGAAGAAATCTAAAATACCCCAAAATATTGTCATGGAAAATGCTGAATATTTATAAACCTAAGACTTTTATCAAAAAAGCGGTTCAAGCAAACGTTCAAGTCATCAAAATTTTCTAGAGAATGATGTAGCGGCTCGCTGTTGCTTTGGCTACGAGCCTTTAGACATGGCCGCTAGATGACTCAGTCAGATCGTTGCGACACTTTTGCATGACTGATAATATTTCAGTCATGCTATAAGTGAAGCAATTCGATCTCGACTGAGCATCGAATGGAAGGAGGGGCCAACCACCAACTAGTAGCCCCTCCCCCGCTAATTAAGCGGGTGGCGCCCAACCCGGCTTTCCACCAGGGCACAAACAACGCCCTGCACAAATCATTGTTAGGACGCCATCAACTTGGTGGGGGGCGCGGACACGCACCATAACGCACTCAACCGAGGCCCTAACAAACTGGTGACCCCGACGTGATTGCAAAGCAAGCAGCTCTTGACTAGGTGGATAGAGCCTTGCCCGGCTAACTAAGTCGGTAATCGGCAATCACCAAAAAAAGGAAAGCAAGGGTGTGATGTAGAGACTCGCTGTTGCTTTGGCTACGATGAAGGAAAAACTCGGATTTTTTGCAAAATATTGCAGTTTTTCAAGGACCGAAGAAATTATAATTACCCCAAAACTTTCAGGGTAAAATCACAATTTAACTTGTTTTAATAAAAAAAAAATTCCCACTAAATATTTTGCTTTGTGGATTGACCCCCCCCCCCCCAAAAAAAAAAAAAAAAAAAAAAAAATTCTGGCTACACCACTGAAACAGATAAAGTATTATAATCGGTCTCGCGGCAAACGCGACTTCAAAGGGTCGTGAGGTAAAGACTACGGAACCCATACTCTCAATCAAATTCACATAATTATAGTATTCCTTTAGGTTGAATTTTACCACATGACCGTTTTGCTAAAAATTACATGGAGTCTCGTTCACAGATGCCAAAATGTGCAACTTTTTCATTCAATGTGTGCGGATGGATGGATGGATGGATGCGAGGGGTGAACCGCGATTGGAATTAAGTGTACACCGTCTTTGAAATTATGTGGAATTACTTTGGAATTCATTAGATAATGATTGTATACATATTCTGTGGCCCCCAGAAGTCTAGAAATGCAAAAACTAACCACCTAAAATGGAGAGGTCAAAAATGAAAATTCTAGCCCTTTCGGCCAAACTCAACCAAATTTTCTATTCATAGTTTGGTCGAAAGGATAGAATTTTCATTTTTGACCCCCCCCCCCTTTTTTTATCTCATATCATGTTTAAAACACATTTAAAAATAAATTTATTTTATGTTCTTTTCAAAAATATATTCAGTTTTTTTTCTAGTTAAATTTTTTCATTTTTTATACCTCTTCAAAATGTGGGAGATCTTTATGCCCCACCCTGTATATAAGCTTGAAAACAATTATTCAGAAATATTTAATATAATCTATTGATTAATACTAATCTACGACATGTTTATTATTTGAGTGATTATTAAATTAAAATGAATAAATATCAACAACAACGCAACAATGTCAATAATTAAGAATTCAAATATTTAAATTTAAATTTCTAATTAATCTAATCAATTAGGTGAAGAATTTTTTTCTTAGCTAATGAAGTGGAAGTGGAAGTAGGTGTACACGATTTTAGTTCGCGGTTCACCCCTCGGATGGATGTTTCCCTTTTTAACCAGTAAACTAGTCTTTCAAAATGGCCCACCCTAATGCCCTATATGACTTATATGTGGTCACTCCTTTGCACTTACTGAAGGTAATCATAATTGATGCGGCTGTTGACCACCTGTTGCAACGCCCACGCACACTGGAATAGATGATCTGCCAATTGGAAGTGCCGCGTCTGCTTCAGAAGAAGTTCCACTCTTTCCCAAGTACAATCCCCGTCATTCAAATAAAATAAATATTCTGTGAAAAATTCACGAAGCTGTTCATCCGACGCGTATTCGATTTCGAATTGGGCGCCGCCATTTTGTTCGAACACTAAGACAAATTAAATAAAATAAATATTTTAAATAATATTTATAGTAAAAAAGAAGGATTGGGGGTGTCTCCAGTCAGGACAGGCATTTCATTTCCAGCCACCATCTTGAAGTGGCAAAAATCCTTTCCTATCTGAATACATGTTAATAGTATCCGTATAGTCCAGACAAATTGTGCTCAAATGGAGCCCTTACACACCAAAATTTTCGTGACGCAACATTGTAGAAAGAAAATAACCTGAAAAATTCCATTATTTGGATTTTTTTGCTTATAACTCAAAAACTATCAACTTTTCGTAAATAACCTTCCATATTCAAAATGGAAAGTTCATAAAATTTCCTACAATTTTTATCATTTAGGTTTTTTTCTCCGATCAACAGTTCGGTTCAAGCGCAAAATCCAAGTTTTTCGACTTCGGCATCCATCGCCTTTTTTTTGATATTTTCCCAATTTGACCATACGGAGCACGTTTTCGACAAAAACTATTCTATACATTTTTAAACTAGATTAAATTTTCTACAATAAAAACAATGTTTCATCTTAATTAAATAAATGGTACCTATTCATGTGCCACAATGAGTTTGAAGCTTTGAAAAAAGGAAATTTTTTGCAAAAAATCGCAATTTTTTTCTCTTCATAAAATGAAAACCACTCATCCTAGAAATTTGATTATTATTTCATTTTCTAGAAAATTTTATTGACTTGAAGACTTACTTGGACTACTTTTTTGATAAAAGACTTAGATTTATAGATATTCAGCATTTTCCATGACAGGATATGATACTAATCCTCAGAAGTATCATGAAAATGGTAGATATCTATAAGTCTAAAAACTTTCATCAAAAAGTAGTATCACAAGTAAACTTCCAGTGATTAAAATTTCCTAGAGAATGAGAAGGAAGTGGTTTTCATTTTATGAAGGAAAAAATTGCAGTTTTTCAAAATTTTAACCTCATTGCGGCACGGATTATCATTATCCAATTAAAATGAAACTTTGTTTCAATTGTTGCAAATCTAATCTAGTTTAAAAATGTATAAAATGGTCTTTGTCGAAAAAGTGCTCCTACAAGGGCAAAATGGAAAAAATATCGAAAAAAAGTGCGAGTTTTTGAGTGCCGAGGTCGAAAACTTATATTTTGCGCTTGTACCCAAACGGTTGGTCGGAGAAACTGATGAAATTTTGTAGAAAATTTTATGAACTTTCATTTTGAATAGAAAGGTTATTTACGAAAAGTTGATAGTTTTCGAGTTATAAGCAAAAAAAATCCACATTTTCACATTTTTTTTCAATTTTCTACAATGTTGCGTCACGAAATTTTGGTGGGAGATCTCAGATTTGAATTGAGCGCCCCAAAAACATAGATATGGAAAAAATCAGAACTTCAAAAAGAAAATCAAAACTTTCCTGCTAAAAAACACAATTTGACTGGACTAGTATTTAAGACAGTTTTTTTTTATTAATAAGAGTTTGCAATGGTCTTGCGATAAAACAAGGAATTATTCAAAATCAAACAATTAAATATCTATATTTTTATTTAGAACTTTGTATATTTTAATATATATAAATTACTAATTAGTAAAACAAGGGATCCTGATGAGTTCCGGCTAAAGTAGGCATGGTTGACCAGCAGTGACAGCAATTAAGAGCCTAATATCAGGGGAACGACCGCCCAGTACAGAGTACAGAGTTCAGAGAGAGACAAAGGACAAGCTAGTCTTCGCTTAGACAGCACACACAAAAGAGAGTCTTCTCTGAGATATACTTACATACACACTATTATTCTAAGAGACAAAGAGGCATTATTATTACGATTGTTCTATTCAGCGCCACCGGAGAGAGATATTATCCTTATTATCATCAGCGAGAGAGAACTACGAAATCTACCTACATACATTTTCAATCGTCATCGGGCGGCCTGGGTTACAAACGGAGGCGACTTCATTTTTTGATATCTTCTTCTTTTGGTGCCTATCCGCTCAGCGAATGTTGGCATGTTTTTTGATATACATCCTTCTTAAGGGAGAGTATGGGCGTAAGAAGCGTATACCGCTAAATATATATGTGGGAAATTAATTGTTTAATTAAGTATTTAATTAAGTGAATTTTCTTAATTTCAGTTTAAGATCATACACGTGTTTGCCAGCTGTCTATCTAGGCTGGGAGGCTGCATTCTTTCTTTTTAGCGAGCCATTGTGCCCGGCTAAAAGCTTTCGGTAATAAATAATATTATGACAACTTGTGTCGGCTGACACTCATATGCATGTGTGTATGTGTATGTGTTGCTGCTGAGGGTGAATGTTAGTTGCAACTGGAAGCCAGTTAGTTGAATACGGGCTTTGCTTAAAGATGGTTGTTGATTTAAGTAACCAATAGCGATGTATTAATTAACGATGTTTTAAGATGTTTTCACGATGACCCCCTAGACACGAATATGTATAACCCCCTTTTTGTAAATAAATATATATTAAAGAATAAATAAGTGTATTATTTCACCCCTATGAGCCAAGGGGGTGAAACCCCAGCACCCTACAAATGTGTGCTCGCGCCGGGATGAATTGTAAAAAGTTTATCTCGCACCCTACATATATATAATCACATATATTGAGCACTAAGAAGCACACCTTCGAAATTGGTCCTCAAGCCTGACAGCTATATATATTTTACCACCGCCAGCCGTACTTCCACATCGGGACAGCTGTATCAAAATACCACGTCGACAGTGTTCGCAGTGTAGAGCCCACATACTCACAAGTCTCTCCACGGCAGCTGGGAAACCAAAAGAAGACGCCTCTCTATCTCGTCTCTCTCATTGTCAATTGTGGTCAGTATAATTATTTCTAGAGTAAGTACTAGGAAGTCCGCATCCTTACATCATTCACTGTCACATACACATCTCATTTTCCATTCTAGGGACGCCGACACTTGGATCAGCCACTGAGGGACACACCCGCACCCCATAAAAAATAGCGAAGCAGATAAAATCCATAAAAAATAGCGAAGCAGATAAAATAAAGTAATAAATCCTATAATAAATAAATTTAACATTAACGTAAAATTAAAACAAAGCCCAATTTCCCTTGAACATAAAAGTACATTGCCCCCCCTTCTCGCACCTTTTTCATCCCACCCCTCGCGTTATAAATAACTAATTTGCTAGTTAAGTTTTTTTTTGTTGTTACCTTTAAAAGAGAAGAGATGGGCAAAGTCGATGGCCTGATAGTTGTACTGGCAGAGCTCGAAGTCAATGAAGGCGATCCTCTGCGTGGGCGGATGAAAGAGAATATTGGATTGCGAGAGGTCGTTGTGGCAGAAAACTACAGGGCTGGCCAGAGGCTCACACTGAGCCCGCACCCACGCAATTTCACATAACAGCTTCTCCATTGGCGGCATCAATAGTTCTTCATATCTAATCAGAATTTTAACATTTTTTATTTTAGGTTAAAAATAAAATAAAATGGGAGAGTCTTCTGTTTTTTAAATAAAATATTTTTTAAATTATTTCTAGAGACTATAGTTTCGAAGGCATTGCCTTCATCATCAGTCTATCACAAATATTTCAAATTAGTTACAAATTAAGATTTATACATAGAAAATTTTGAAAAATATATAATGTCTTTTTCTTCATGTTTCTTCTTGGGAGATTAGAATATAACTGGCTCAATATCTGGGTTGCTCTTTTGTTTAGGCATTTTCTAATGAGTTTTACCTGAATGAATGGAATGTTTTTAAAAAAGGGGTCAAAGGGTAAAAAAGGGTGTTTAGGCATTTTCTAATGAGTTTTACCTGAATGAATGGAATGTTTTTAAAAAAGGGTCATTGATAATTTCTAGTTTTTCATTTAAAGATTCAATTGGGCTTTTTTCCAAGGATTTTAAAATTTCAATGGATTCTTTTAAAGAAAGAATTAAGGGGTCATTGACTTCTTTGATCAATTTAATTTTGATTGATCTGGAAAACTATGATTGTGAGCATTTAAATGCTCTGCAAATGCATAATTTTCATATTTTAATTTGTAGGCTCTCTTGTGTTCATTGATCCTAATAGATAAATTTCTTTCCGTTTTTCCTATATAAGTTGCATTGCAATCTTGGCATGTCAATTTATATACACCGGATTTTTCATTTTCCGGAATTTTATCTTTAATTTGACTTAATTCACTTCCTAATGTATATGGTGATCTAAAGATTGTTGCGTACCCTAAAGATTTTAATTTATGCTTTATTCTTTCGGACATCTTACCATAATATGGTAATATTAGTTTTGGCAGATCTTTAATTTGTGAATTTTGTGAATAGATTAAATTTAAATTTGATTTTTGAATTTTACCTTTTAATATTTGATCTATTAAATTGCTTTCATAACCATTATTTATAGCTATTTCTTTGATTATCTCTAGTTCTGTTAAAAAATGCTCTTTCTTTAATGGGATACTATTTAAACGGTGGATCATTGAATGGAATGCTGCTAATTTATGTGACATTGGTCGACAAGCCATGTTGTGAATTACGGTATCTGTAGATGTATCTTTCCTATAAATTTCGAATGTGTGTTTATTTTCTTCAATTTTAATTTTAAGGTCTAAATAATTTAATGTTTTTTCTTTTTCCTTTTCCACGGTAAATTTGATTTTTTCATGTAATGAATTTATATGTTTTATGAATTTATTGAGAATTCTTTCAGTCCCTGTCCATAAGACAATCACATCGTCAACATATCTATAATAATATTTGATATATTGAGAGAATTCGCACTTTATATTTAAAAATTGTTTTTCGAAATGTTTTAGGAAAATTTCGGCAAATAATATATTTAACATTTTTACTTTACCATACAACATGATGGTCAAATATTGTAATCGTGCATGATGCATCATTTTTTTTCCTTCTTTTTTTTCGAAATATCTCAAAAACCGCTTAAACTATTTTTATTAAAAAAAAATTGAGCGAAATCAGGGCATTTCGCTCTACGAAAAAGCCCTAATAAGTGAACATCGAAAAAATTATATTTTTCGAGATAATAATTGGTTTGTCAAAACGTCTGTTAGTTAGTCTGTGCGTTACCAAATTTTGTGGACGACTAGCTCAAAAACTAGAGTGAATATCGAAGGGGGGGGGGGAGTTAAAAATTAGAATTCAAGGCCATTTGACCAAACTCAAACAAATTTTGTATGCATAATCAGTGGGACCACAGAAGTCTAAAAATCCAAAAACTAACCAGCCAAAATGGGGGGGGGGGGTGTAGGGTAAAAAAATGAAAATCTAGGCCCTTATATCAAACTCAACCAAATTTTGTATACATAATCATTGGGACCACAGAAGTCTAAAAATGCAAAAACTAACTGCCCAAAATAGTAGTGGGGAGGTTATAGGGTCAAAAAATAAAAATATAGGCCCTTATATCAAACTCAACCAAATTTTGTATACATAATCAGTGGGCCCCCAGAAGTCTAAAAATGCAAAAACTAACCGCCCAAAAATGGGGGAGGTTATAGGGTCAAAAAATGAAAATATAGGCCCTTATATCAAACTCAACCAAATTTTGTATACATAATCATTGGGACCCCAGAAGTCTAAAAATGTCAAAACTAACCGCCCAAAATGGGGGGGAGGTTGTAGGGTCAAAAAATTAAAATATAGGCCCTTATATCAAACTCAACCAAATTTTGTATACATAATCATTGGGACCCCAGAAGTCTAAAAATGCAAAAACTAACTGCCCAAAATAGTGGGGGGGAGGGGTGTAGGGCTAAAAAATTAAAATATAAGCCCTTATATCAAACTCAACCAAATTTTGTATACATAATCATTGGAACCTCAGGTTGTATGGTAAAGTATGGTTTCGGGGTGGGGCGGGATTGGGGTTGGCTGGGGGGTGCAGGGGGAGGAGGGGGAATCCGGGGTGGCGAGGATGGGTTTGGGGATTAATATATAGCATTTAACTGAAGCAAAATGTTACCGAGCATTGCTCGATGGCCAGATACTAATAAATATTCTTAACAATTATTCAACTTAATTATCAAATAATAATGATCAAATATTTAATTATTAAATAAGTAATTTAATAGATAATAATTAATAATTTAATATTTTTTCCCTTAAGGAGCTTCATTTAATCGTATTGTAAATCTATTTAAAAATAATAATAATAAAAACAGGAAATGTAAAGGCTACGAAGAAATTTAAAATGCCAAAATAACGAAATTGGAACTGGAATTCATCCAGAAGATACACTCATACAATCTGGAATATCTCAGAACAGTGTCTCAAAATTATTAAATTACTAATTATAATTAAATTATTTATTTAATAATTAAATATTTGATCATTATTATTTGATAATTAAGTTGAATAATTGTTAAAAATAATTATTAGGATTTTTTGAGTTTAATATTTTTTTCTTTGATGTATAAAAAAATAGTTCTAATAAAAGCTGATGAGTTTTTTTTCTAGATTAAGAATATGTACACAAAAACATATAGGTTTCTATTTAAAAACCAGAACTTGACCTTGAAATACCCTTGAAAGCTTGTTCTAGGTCGACAAACATTACTTTAGTTTAGTTTCCCCCTGATATAAATAAACTGTTTTTGAGTTATAAGACTGTCTCAAGATAAAAATCTCATCTGGTATAGAGAATTATTACTGGGTTTAAATCAAATAAAGCAATTAATAAAGTGAAATAAAAACCAATTGTTTTGTTCATTCTTTTATCATAACAACGGCTTAAAATTTCAATAAAATCAGCCAAAAAAATTATGTTTTATCAATTTTTCTACCAGAAGTTTTAAAATTAAAGAGCAATTTACCATGTAGCCGAGTATACTTCTAAATACAAGAACGAGTGTCTCATTTGCTTGATTTATTTGATTTGCATTTCTCTTAACTTCGCCTGCTAGTTACCTTTTCTGAATTGCCTCGTCAGGATACCGTTTCGGTATTTGTTTCAGGCAATTGTCCATCACCTGCCATAATGAAGGTGCACAGATCATACCAGGTGGATGCAGACGATGAAATTTCGCCAATAATTCGGCAATTTTGGTCCTAATTGGCGGCGCCACTGTCTCCTCGGGGCTGATGGTCTGGCCCTCGGTGTAAGTGAACACCATCCCGTTGCGGAATGAGCCGAGAAAAGGCTCAATCAAACCACGAGCGGACAAATACTACAAACAAACATTTTTTTGAGTTATCTCTACTACAAACAAACGGGTTAATAATAATAATTTAATCAAATAATAAATAACTCAAGAACAAAACAATTTTGAATTTTTTCCATTTTTATTTTCTAACCACGATGTTTCCTCTACAATTTGAACTTCTTCAGGCTATTAGATTTTTTCCAACAAAATATTCATCGTTACAGAAATTCTACTGCCAACATTAAAATACCTTCTTAGGTGTTTAAATTGTAACACACACCAGTTCTTGTAAAAAAAAAAAAAAAAAAATAGAGAAAAATGATTTTTTTGATAAATTTTATTCAAATTTTAAGCCGTTGTTATGATAAAGGAATGAACAGCTATTTTTTATTTTGTATAATCGCTACTACAAATAGACGGGTCAATAATACTATCCCCCCAAAATATTATTAACCGGTCTGTTTGTAGTAGCGATAACCCGGTCCCCTGGTTAGCTGTGCCTTCGGCACGCCCTCGAAGCTCGGCCCTCCGGGCTGGTGCCCTGGCGGGCAGCGTCTCGGTCCAAAAATTTTATTCCTCTTAAAAAACCACACTCCAAATGTATACCGGTAAACTACCGAAAATACATCGTCTCTTAAAAGTTTCGCCTCTTTAACTTTTGAGTGGCGAGGGGGGGAGGAATAATGATCAATATATTTAATGTTTCTTAATTTAAATGAATTGGAGTCTTTCATTTCAAAATTCGAGTCCAAATTACAATTATATTTCAAATTTGCCTGGTTAATGAAAATTGATTGGAGCCATCAGTTTAAAATCCGAGCTGACAATTATATTTCAAATTTGCCTCGTTAATTAATATATATTTAATGTTTCTTAATTTAAAATCTATTGGTGTTTTTTCATTTCCATTCGAGTTCAAATGAATACAATATTATCTCGACACAAAGTCCAAATCAAAAATATATAGTTTTAGTAACAGAAATCATGGTATAAATATTAATGTTAGATTGGTCTAGTGGTTAAAGCTAATGACCTTAGTTCAAGATTTCGTAGGTTCAATTCTAGGCAAGAGGGAGATTTTTTAGAGAAATTTCTCTTAGCGTTGTTACAAATTAATCTAGACAAATATATATAGTATTTGTAACTTTGTTCTTTCCGTATTTTGGAAACGGCTCTACCGATTTTGATGAAATTCACGGGTTAGGGGGCTTTTGTGTTGAGAATTCGATCTGTCACGGTCTCATCTTCGGCTAATTTGTTTTTATGGGTTTTTTCGTAATCAAATTAATTATTCTCAGGTAGAAAAATGCCAATCTTGGGGTTTAAAAAAAATAACAATTTTTTTTTAAATAGCACATTTTGATAGGTTTTATTTGTTTTATTTATTAACAATTTTATGAATGTAGTTGAATCAAAACAAAATAATTGGATGTTTAAATAAGCAATAACTAAACCCTAGGAAGGTACTTATTATTATTATCGGCTTGTGCGACGACGTCGACGTGATTTTTTTAATTTTAAATCACACTAATAGTTCATGACAAATAAAATTTGGATAACTCAAGAACCAAACAATAATTGAATTTTTTCCATTTTTATTTTCTAACCACGATGTTTGGGGGTCAGATAGGCTAGGCGGTAGCATGACAGCGAGCTAACCAGGGGACCCGGGTTCGAATCCGACTCGAGGCATCCAGCTAAAATCTGACCCCCGGGGGTAGAGACAAATTTAAAAAAAAATATAACTAGTATCGTAATTAGGCTTATGGCTAGAAAGGCCGAAAAGCCAAAAAAAAAAAAAAAACACGATGTTTCCCTCACAATTTGAACTTCTTCAGGCTATTAGATTTTTTCCAACAAAATCGTTACCTAAATTGCACTGCCAATATTAAAATGCCTTCCATTAATTTATTTAGGCATATAAATTGTCATACACACCAGTTCTGGTAGAAAAATGGAGAAAACATCATTTTTTGATAAATTTTATTGAAATTTTAAGCCGTTGTTATGATAAAGGAATGAACAGCTGTTTTTTATTTTATATATTTACCATTCTATATAGCTACTGTGAGGTACATACCAACACACCCAGAGAGAAAACATTCCTGCCGGACGTAACAAAAAGTATAAGAAATTAAAATTTGAGAATTTTATTTAAAATTTTTCGATTAGAAAACATCAAAACGTGGTCTTTTGACCATTCTAACAAATAATTGATATTAAATTCTCTTTACTAGAAATGAAAAACAGTGAAAATTATATTATGGCTACCTACCTGTTGAATTCGTTTTGGCATTTTCATGGTTGATGACAAATTCAGAATTTCGACCATACATTTTTACAAGAATTTTCTCATTCGGAGTTGCGCTATCGAAACAGCAAACCAATCGATTTATTAATCCGCCTTTTATCTCCTAAAATACAAATAAATAAACGTAGGTATAAGTCAACAAGTATATAAGGGGGCCGTCCATAAATTACGTCACACAGTAAAAGGGGATAAGGAGGATCACAGATTTGTGATAAAATGTGGGGGGGGGGGGGGCGGGGATAATAAAAATTTATTTTTTTATATACAGTGTGAGGCATAAAGATCTTCCACATTTTGAAGAATTATAAAAAAATGTAAAATATTAACTAGAAAAAAACTGAATATATTTTTGAAAAGAAATAAACTTATTAGTAAATTTTCTTTTTGATATTTGATAATAATTCTTCACTTAATTGATTAGATTAATTAGAAATTTAAATTTAAATATTTGAATTCTTATTTATTGACATTGTTGCGTTGTTGTTGATATTTATTGATTTTAATTTAATATTCAATCAAATAATAAAACAAGTCGAAAAATTAGTATTTAATCTGTTATATTAAATATTTCTGAATAATTGTTTTTCAAACTTATATACACAGGGTGGGGCATAAAGTTCTCCTACATTTTGAAGAAGGTATTGAAAAATTAACTAGAAAAAAAAACGGAATATATTTTTGAAAAAGAACATAAAATAAATTTATTTTTAAATTGTTTTAAACATTATATCAGACAATAAAAAAAAAGGGGGGGTTCAAAAATGAAAATTCTAACCCTATCAGCCAAAATCAACCAAATTTTGTATAGATATTCTGTGGACCTCCAGAAGGCTAGAAATGCAAAAACTAACCACCTAAAATGGGAGGGGTCAAAAATGAAAATTCTAGCCCTTTAGACCAAACTCAACCAAATTTTGTATTCATAGTTTGGTCGAAAGGATAGAATTTTCATTTTTGACCCCCCCCACCCCCCCCCCATTTTTTTTATTTCATATCATGTTTAAAACACATTTAAAAATAAATTTATTTTATGTTCTTTTTCAAAAATATATTCAGTTTTTTTCTAGTTAAATTTTTTCATTTTTTATACCTCTTCAAAATGTGGTAGATCTTTATGCCCCACCCTGTATATAAGCTTGAAAACAATTATTCAGGAATATTTAATATAATTAATATTGATTAATACTAATCTACGACATGTTTATTATTTGATTGAATATTAAATTAAAATGAATAAATATCAACAACAACGCAACAATGTCAATAAATAAGAATTCAAATATTTAAATTTAAATTTCTAATTAATTTAATCAATTAGGTGAAGAATTATTATCAAATATCAAAGGAAAATTCACTAAAAACTTTTCAAATTAATAATAATAATTTATTCATATTCTGGGTGATCAGGACGTTCACGAACTAAAGAAAAGAAGCCACATGGAAATGTATCATTTAAAAATCCATTTTTACATGATGAGGGGCTTTGCGTGATCCTAAGGGTTCGTTCATACGCAAGAAATTTGATTTCTATTTCATTCTCTAGGAAATTTTGTTGACTTGAAGAGTTTACTTGGACAACTTTTTTGATAAAACTCTTAGATTTATAGATATCCAGTATTTTCCATGACAGAAAATGATCTATTATTTCAAAAAAAATTGCTGTTTAGGTGCCCATTTGTGGACAATTTGGCTGGACTATTTGTCAAGGGTAAATCGGTCGAAATAGCGCACTGTTCTAAGTTTAAATGTCCCAAAACAGTCGTTGTTCGGGATGAAATTACCTGAAACTGTATCCGCTGTGAGTTCAATTCCGGCTTCCAGTTTTTTAAGCACCAATAAAATTTCGCTATTCGAATTGAGCAAATCGATTTCAATGTCAATATCCAACATTGTAAAACAATGTAGACAGGTAGATAATTATAGGAATGTGTGACGAGTTTAGAAGAGAAATATCTAGATAGGGAAAACCACCTGTTGTGCTAGTATTATAATTATTATTTGCTCAAGTATTATGAATTAATTTATTATTTATTATATAATATGAATCAAGATGTCTGTGTGTGTGTGACGTTATTGAGGTGAGGAATTAACGCAAAATCTGATAAAAGTGAATGAATATTTGAACTTGAACTTGAATGAATAACCAGTAGGCAACAACGTTTATTCACTCTCGGAGACGATTCCTCGACATTTCATCCCCCGACAAAATATCTCATGACAAAATAACCCTTCTCCGCGTGAATCCTATGAGTAATGCAAATCGACTCCGGTTCGGTTAATATATTCAGCGGCCAGTTGGGTTCGTATAGACCCTTTTCGGGCTGACGCCAACCGAACCGTCTAAAACCAGCCCGAAAAGGAGCTATACGAACCCAACCGAGCCGAACTGAATATATATTAACCGAACCTCCGAAAGTTTAGTCCGGGCGGGGTGTGTTTCGGTATCCCATTTTTTCCTAATCAAACAGACATTGAAAACCGAACACCAATCGTCGGGCGGGGTGTGTTTCGGGCTCCTATTTTTTTTCTAATCAAACACACATTAAAAATCAAACCAGCCAATCGTCGGGCGGGATGTGTTTGGGGCGCTATATTTTCGCCCAATATTATAATAATAATTAATAACGATAATGATTAATAACACTTCTAACAAACAATCAATTATTGTGTAATGTAAACATAGATGATAAATACTATATTATAGATAGTAAAAATAATAAATTGTTAGCTAGAAAATCTAACGACAGACAGCAGCACTTAATTAGAAAGTCTGTTTATATTATTCAAAACTATGATTATAAGTTTCTCACTTAATCTCTTATGTATTCTCGCTTATACTGGGGAATATTTTGTCAGAAGATATTATGTCGGGGGATATTTTGTCGGGGGCTAAAAACGCGCAGTACTTTAATAGAGAACAGGAAGGAAATTATAATTAGAAAAAATAAGTATATGTATGTATATGTAAGTATATGGCAAATAATTAGCATGATAAGTGCGATCTAAAGTTACGTTTTCCTCGATGCGACTATTACGATGGTCATTCAACAATAATCGTGCAGCTTGGAAAATCTACCACACCGGCAGTCGCTCGAAGGAAAACAGCTCCATAAGAAATACATAGAAATAGTGCTCAACGACAGTAGCGTAGCCAGAAAAATTTCACTGGGAGGAGGGGGTCAATCCACAAAGCAAAATATTTAGTGGGAATTTTTTTTATTAAAAATAAGCTGACTTGTTCTGATGTGGCCATCCACTTGACTTTACCATACAACCTGGCCCCTTACTTAAATTTAATATTTAATAAAATTATTTATAATCGTGTAGGAAAGGCGGGTTAATTTTTGCATTTTTAGACTTCTGGGGACACACTGATTATGTATACAAAATTTGGTTGAGTTTGGTAAATGGCCAAGATTTTCTTTTTTTGACCTCCCATTTTGGGAGGTTAGATTTTGGATTTTTATACTTCTGGGGTTCCACTGATTAAGTATACAAAATTTGGTTGAGTTTGCTCAAACGACCTAGATTTTTAATTTTTAACCACCCCCCTCCACCCCCTTTAATTTTGGGTCGATATGCACCAAAATCTAATCAGCTCTTAGGTTTTGTGAGAGTTGAAGCCATCACACTCTCGTGGAAGGGAGTGTGGTGCCATAAAGCGGTGCCTCCCTTGTCGCCCTGGGAATTTCCCAGAGAACTTTATGCGATATGACCTTCAGGGCGATGAGGGGTTCTTTAATGAGTTTTTACAGCTTCAACAGGAGAACTTATAGGGAAATCGCCATGCGCTAGAAATTGTATATAAAAAAGAAAAAAGAAAATTTTTTTTTGTAAATATATTATGTTAATATTCCTATAACGAGCAGTGCCGGGCGTGCCGCGCGGCACGCCCGGCACAGCTCGGCCCTCCGGGCTGGCGGCCCTGGCGGGCAGCGTCTCAAGATGTGATTATTAGCTGTCCGTAATTATATGTTTTGAAAAAAATATTTTTTGAATAATGAATATTGATCAAAGAAAGATAAAAAATATCATTAAATGGTTTATAAATACTTTATTAGAGCATGCAACCATTTCTCTCGAAGTTCCCGATCGGTTGGAAACCTTTTTCTTTTTTAATAATACATTTCAATATTTAAATTTATCTAAAAAGTGTCTCTAAATTAATTATATATAATAATTTTAAAATTAATTTATCTACTAAAATTTCAAATGACCCGCGCAGTAATAAATTAAGAATTAATCTCATTATCCCATATTAAATCATATCTCATTAAAACTTATATTATAAATTAAAAATATATACCTAATATATAGTATATATATTTTAAAATTAATTTGTCTACTAAAATTTTAAGAATTTATATTTTTCTTAAATTCCAAAAAAAAAATAATAATAATTTTCGCGGTATGAATTATTTCCAAAAAATTAAATATATATTAATATATAATATATTTAAAATTAATAAATTTGCCTACTAAAATTTCAAAAGAGGCAGGCCGTAAATCTAATAGAGGAATATATTAATATATAGAGATATTATCTATATATATAAAATAGAAAAGTATGTGGATATATATGTATGTGGAAACGATCTGATTGGCCAGTGCATAGCCAATGCCAAAGCGTTAAATTATTAGAACGATTCTGATTGGTCAGATAGTGATCGTGCTTAGGCAATGTGTTAAATAAATCTTTCCTTATTCTTCCTTATTTTTTGAATCAATTTCATTCAGCACATTCTTTCGATACTTACAGTAAGATTTTAAATTTCAATTATTAAATTGGTATGAACGAGACGCTCCCCGCCAGGGGCTAGGTGACGCCGGGCCGAAGGCCCGGTCGTCAACTAGTAGATATATAATATAAAGAATAGATATGTTTTGTTTGTAAAATTTGACAATATAACAACTGTCATTAAATATTAGTTGCTTTTTCTCCCACATCGTACGCTAAGGCGCCACAGGTACTGTCTGACAAGGGCTTTTATATATATAGATTATGTAAATAATCCTGTAATTAAATTCACCCGATTATGTAAATATTTCTTGTTAGTGGAGGCCCCCACCTGCGTGGCCCAATAAACGAAAAATCAATGGACCAAAACTACGTGTGAAATTTGGTTTCGATATTCAAACTAGTTTTTGAGCTAGCTCGTCCATTAAAATTTGGTAACGCACAGACTAACTAACAGACATTTTGACAAAACAATTATTATCTCGAAAAATATAATTTTTTCGATGTTCACTTATTAGAGCTTTTTTGTAGAGCGAAATGCCATGGTTTTGCCCAATTTTTTTAATTAAAATAGTTTTAGCCGTTTTTGAGATATTTCGAAAAACAGAATGAAAAAAAACCACTTTTTTCATGCACGATTACAATACTTGACCATACCCTGTATGGTAAAGTAAAAATAGTCCAATTAGTGTTTTTACCCGGAATGTTGTGCGGTAGTTATAATTTCTTCGACCCTTTATGTTTTTGGCTGTGCTGAATCCATATCTGTGGTTTGCTAACAAAATTTCGTGACCCAACATTGTAAAGAATCTAATTTTTTTGCGGTTTCCATGATACTTCTAGGGATTCGGATCATATCCTGTCATGAAAATGCTAAATATCTATAAATCTAAGAGTTTCTAGGGTTAATCCTCAACTATTTTTAGACTCCTGGAGTCTCACTGATTATGTATACAAAATTTGGGTGAGTTTGGTACAAGGGCCTAGATTTTCATTTTTTGACCCTACAGCCCCCTCTCCCCCACAATTTCGCGCTGTTAGTTTTTTCATTTTTAGACTTCTGCGGTCCCATTGATTATGTATACAAGATTTGGTTGAGTTTGCTCAAATGGCCTAGATTTTTAATTTTTAACCCCCCCCCCCCTCCACCCCCTTAATTTTTGGTCGATATGCACCAAAATCTAATCAGCTCTTAATCAATTATTATAAGGGCAACTCCAGTCTGTTGAGCAACATTGCGGCAAGGTTTGGGGTGCGCTCGGGTTCTGTGAGAGTTGAAGCCATCACACTCTCGTGGAAGGGAGTGTGGTGGCATAAAGCGGTGCCTCCCCTTGTCGCCCTGGGAATTTCTCAGAGAACTTTATACGATATGACCTTCAGGGCGATGAGGGGTTCATTAATGAATTTTTACAGCTTCAACAGGAGAACTTATAGGGAAATCGCCATCCTCTAGAAATTGTATATAAAAAAGAAAAAAAGAATTTTTTTTTGTAAATATATTATGTTAATATACCTATAATCATGTAAATAATCCTGTAATTAAATTCACCCGATAATGTAAATATTTCTTGTTAGTGGAGGCCCCACCTGCGTGGCCCAATAAACGAAAAATCAATGGTCTAAAACTACGTGTAAAATTTCGTTTTGATATTCACACTAGTTTTTGAGCTAGCTCGCCAACAAAAATTTGGTATCGCACAGACTAACTAACTAGGTTTGGCTCAATTTTTTTAATCAAAACCGTTTCAACCGTTTTTGAGATATTTTTGAAAAAAAGAATTAAAAAAAAAACACTTTTTTTCATGCACGATTACAATACTTTACCATACCCTATATCGATATATAAGTTATATCTAATTTCGATATATCGATATATTAAAATAATTTGCCATCCCTAGTCACTGTGGGTCAGTGGCTAGAGTGTCGGGTCGCTGACTCGGAGATCGCTGGTTCGAGACCGAGTCTCGGCAGATAGATATTTTCAGTCGCCTCTTCTTGGAAAGTAATGGCAACCTACCAAGAGTACAATTGCCTAGTCACCTCTCCAAATTAGCCGTTCGGAACCGGCGTTAAAAAGTAGGTCCCGTATATCCGTGTAAAAACAACTAAACACACTCAGCACAGGTATATGTGGAGAGGCGCCGACACCCGTTTCGGGTATGGCACTCGAAGAAGAAGAAGTCACGATTGCTTATCACCTTGAATATAATTCCAAAGCCGGGTCAGGATAAATAAATATCAAAAAAATACTTAAATATATATGTAAAATATCTTCATATTTAACCGCGTACAACTTTGAGACTATCAAGTTGGTCCCACTGCTATCCATGTCAAATATAAAACTTATTAAAATTTGTTAATGGCAGACGGCTTGAAAACTAGTTTAAAATATTAAAGTTATAAAATTTGTTTTAAAATATAAAAAGATAAAAATTGAATAACAGAAAACAAACTATAAAAACCAATTTGTTTTTAGGTAATTATATTATGTTTGTTTTTTTATTATATTAAATATATATAGTAAACTAATATCAAAGCTGTAAATAATTTTTAAAATAAATAATTTGTTTTTAGGAATACATTGGCTTCCCAGGTAACCACAATGTCCTAAGAATATTCTAAGGACATTTAAATCTTCTTAGAATATTCTGAGGATATTGTGTGTTACCTGGGTTATAGCCATTTATCATTCAACCCGAATTAACCACATTATATATATAGACTTTTATTGTATACAAAATATTATAATACAAAGTGTTGTGTATAAAGAATAACAAATAACAATGTAGTTTTAACAATAAAATACTTGTTGCTACCCAATAATACAGTAGATTCGATCACCATTGGAAGATTCCTTTTAGTATTGTTTAATTATTAGTTTTCTTTTCATTTTTATTCAGCGACATTTCGATTTATTTATTTGATTATTTATCTTTTATAAATCGATAACAAATATTAATTAAATGGACGTTTTGATTTCACGATGCTTTAAACAATTCTTTTTTCACCCTATAATAAGAATCCCAATTCTGCTTGGCATGCCTGAAACAGATACATTTAAGAATTAATTGTAATTGTAATTTTATATTATATACTATTATCTATCTATCTACTCTTATTAAACGAGCAAAAATTATTTTTTATATTTATTTATTTATATACGAGCTTTTCGTGCGTGCCCTGGCGGGCAGCGTCTCAGTCCAAAAATTTTATTCCTCTTAAAAAACCACACTCCAAATGTATACCGGTAAACTACCGAAAATACATCGTCTCTTAAAAGTTTCGCCTCTTTAACTTTTGAGTGGAGAGGGGGAGGGGGGAGGAATAATGATCAATATATTTAATGTTTCTTAATTTAAAATGAATTGGAGTCTTTCATTTCAAAATTCGAGTCCAAATTACAATTATATTTCAAATTTGCCTGGTTAATGAAAATCGATTCTAGCCATCAGTTTAAAATCCGAGCTGACAATTATATTTCAAATTTGCCTCGTTAATTAATATATATTTAATGTTTCTTAATTTAAAATCTATTGGTGTTTTTTCATTTTCATTCGAGTTCAAATGAATACAATATTATCTCGACACAAAGTCCAAATCAAAAATATATAGTTTTAGTAACAGAAATCATGGTATAAATATTAATGTTAGATTGGTCTAGTGGTTAAAGCTAATGACCTTAGTTCAAGAGTTCGTAGGTTCAATTCTAGGCAAGAGGGAAATTTTTTTAGAGAAATCTCTCTTAGCGTTGTTACAAATTAATCTAGACAAATATATATAGTATTTGTAACTTTGTTCTTTGTATTTTGGAAACAGCTCTACCGATTTTGATGAAATTCACAGGTTAGGGGGTTTTTCTGTTGAGAATTCGATCTGTCACGGTCTCATCTTCGGCTAATTTGTTTTTATGGGTTTTTTCGTAATCAAATTAATTATTCTCAGGTAGAAAAATGCCAATCTTGAGTTTAAAAAAAAATAACAATTTTTTTTTTAAATAGCACATTTTGATAGGTTTTATTTGTTTTATTTATTAACAATTTTATGAATGTAGTTGAATCAAAACAAAATAATTGGATGTTTAAATAAGCAATAACTAAACCCGAGGAAGGTACTTATTATTATTATCGGCTTGTGCGACGACGTCGACTTGATTTTTTTAATTTTAAATCACACTAATAGTTCATGACAAATAAATTTTGGAAATTGTAATTATTATTTCAAAATCATATAATCCCACATAAGATCTTTGATCCTCGAACGTGTTTTTGACAATAGGAAAGTGGACTTTATATTTTCCACTTTCTCAATAAATTTAAAGTAAGATGTCATATTTGTGTTAATAAATAAGTCCTGTCAGATGGCTTTTAACGCCAGATGTCAATATTAATGTCATGTAATTTTATTGGATTCTTTCCGAATTTTGCCCGGAAATTTCCCATGAGAATAATTTCTAAAAATAGGCGGGCTTGAATATTTTAAAACGCCCTGCTAATTAAGAATTAGCCCAATAGGAAGATTTTGGGAAATTTCCATTCAAAAAGTCAGGCAATTGTCAGAAACAAGCTACGTTACCAAGACCGTTCTACTTGGAACATTCTTCCAGAAAAAAACCTACAAATCGTCAACCTTTCTCTGGTCAAGAAGGTTTGCAAACAAAAATCAAATGTTGTCTAATGATTGATGCTTACTGGAAGTAGTCAAAGTCGATAAGTGAGATTTCCATCTGCGGCATGGCCCATACGGCGTCCATCATGTAGGAGGCCATGTAGAAGGGCTTGGCCTGGCTCAGAAGTAGGTCCACGCGCTCAGCTCGCAGGTCGCCGTCGTTCAGGAACTGAAGGTATTCACGCAGGAACACACGGGCCGTCTCATCGGGCATGTAGATCTTCTCGCCCTCTTTCACATCTAATCTTCAAAAAATAACAAAAAATTAATTAATAATACTATTGGGATTCTATATCTCTATGTTCACCGACTTCCAAGTTAAACGTCTTAACCGATAGACTTGAAATTTGAGACATTTACTACTAAGGGGTCAGGTAAGCGGTGTGTTTTATAAAAAGTGAACTTTTGTTGATTTCTTACCGACTTTGTAAGTGAAAAAGAATCCAAAATCGTATGCCTGGTAATTGTAATCGCTTATTTCGAAATCGATAAAAGACACTTTGTCTGTCTCCTCGTCGTAGATAATATTCCGCTCGAAGAGGTCGTTGTGGCAGAAAACTACGGGCACATTGAGCGCCTCCACCACCCCCTGTAGCCAGTCAATTTCACGATACACCTCCGACCTGGACGGCAACTTATCCGAACATTTTCTGCAAATAAACAAACAAATAAATTAATAAAAATAAGCCAGTCCCTATTATACAGGACAGAATAAAGAATCATATGAGAGTAGTTAGACCAACTACTGCGATTGAATTAGCCATATTAATATTTTATATCTTTAAACGAGGAAATATTGTATATTTATTATATATATTTATATGTTTTTTACTTTATCCAATGCGAAGCATGGGGAAAGTATTGTAATCGGTCGTGCGGCAAGCGCGACTTCAAAGGGTCCTCAGGTAAAGACTACGGAACTCAATTAAGGTCATAAATTGAAGTATTCAATTAGATTGAATTTTAGCACGTGACGGTTTTGCCAAAAATTACATGGGATCTCGTCGAGAGGCCAAAAAGTGCCATTTTTTGGAAGTGCGTGGGGATGGATGGATGGATGGATGTTATCGTTTTTTTCGTCCACGAATTTTTCCACACCGTTGCACCGATTGAATTGAAATTGAAAACCTATGATTCTTTTAACAAAATGAAGCGCTGATTAGTTTTTGGTACATATCGGTCCACAAGCATTAGTACTTTATTTCAGCACTTTTTTAGTTTTTTCTAAATATCAAGAAAATGACTTAACCAATTTTGATGAAATTTAATATCCTAATTAAGGACCTTGGGGACCACAAAAGAGGTTAAATAAAGTTTTTAGTAAAATTATATTTTAAAGTACTTTACTCTTGGGTAATATAGTACTTTTTTATTATAAATTCCTTAAAATTTATTCATTTGATCGTTTTAATATAGCTCATTCAACCTAACTTAAGTAAGAATGGTTAGGCTTCTCGCTGGGAAATACTAAAAATTTGGGAGGAAATTTTATAAGTAACCATAGCAACTGCGTTGTTTTCTTATCCGTTACCTTTGCTGAAGACATGGAGGAATTGACTTAAAATCAAAAATAACGATCGATTCTTATCTAATACTAGAGGAATAACCTTATTGCATTCCATTTTTGATGTTTTGACTATTAATGGCAACCTCTACTGAAAACGTGGAAGAATCGACTTAAAATCAAAAAGACTAAATTCTTTTTGCTAAACAACTCAAGCTTGATTTTAAGTCGATTCTTCCACGTTTTCAGTAGAGGTTGCCATTAATAGTCAAAACATCAAAAATGGAATGCAATAAGGTTATTCCTCTAGTATTAGATAAGAATCGATTGTTATTTTTGATTTTAAGTCGATTCCACCATGCGTTCTCCAATGGTTACCAATAAAAACCGAAACGTCAAAAATCTAATGTAGAATTGTTATTCCTCAATTATTAGATGAGAATCAATCGCTATTTTTGATTTTGAGACGATTCCTCCATGTCTTCACCAATGGTTACCATTAAAAACAGAAACGTCAAAAATCCAATTTAGATAGGTTATTCCCCGATTTTTAAATAAGAATCGATCATTATTTTTGAATTAAAGTCAACATGAACTGCAAATTGCAAGTGATATTTGATTAATAATAAAGTAATAAACATATTAATATTTCAAATAAATTTGGATAAAGTTTAGCAACGATCCGTTGCAGTTTATTTTTATATATACTGGTAAGTTTTGTATCTTGAGACAGTGTTATAACTCAATAACAATGCATTATAAGGAAAAAAGTTTCAAATAAAAGTTTATTTATATCAAGTGGGAAACTAAACTACGCTATTGTTTGTCGACTTAGAACAAGTTTTCAAGGGCATTTCGAGGTCAAGTTCTGTGTTTTAAATGGAAACCTATATGTTTCTGTACATATTCTGAATCTACAAAAAAAACTGAACAACTTTCATATGAACTATTTTTTATACATCAAATAAAAAAAAAATCTTAACAATTATTTTTAACAATTATTCAACTTAATTATCAAATAATAATGATTAAATATTTAATTATTAAATAAATAATTTAATAATAATTTGTAATTTAATTGTCACGACATTGTCACTCTGCAGAAATACAAAAGATTTTTTCGAAGATCAACCAGGGAGATAAGCTATCCCGAACTCCCTTAATATAATAGGTCTCTGTTCTAAAAGTTGTTGGATATTATGATGCTTGGCCTTTGCAGGCCTGACAGGTAGCGATCCTAGCGGAACCCAGTAGAGTTAAATGAACTCTGTGCATTCGGTTGCCTAGTTACAGGAGCCTGAGAAAACATTTATTTATTCTAATTTAAATTTATTATTTTATTATAAAATATCGCAAATGATTCAATAGGAAAAACATTTAAATACTTATTATTTATTTATTTCTATTCTGGGGGAATGGAGGAGAGGGAGAAAATCCAATCGACTTGATTGGGGAATAATGGAATTGAAATAATTATCGGAAAAGAGGTTTTTTTATCTAATTAGATTTTTCCTCTTATTAAAAACAAGGACTAAAGATGAATAAGGACACTCGATGGTGGAGAAGTAATCTCCGGAATCGAAGCGAAAATACAAGGTATACATTAATTAATGTAAAATAATTGGTTTAATAAATTTATTTCTATTCATAAAAAAAAAAATTAAAAAAAAATTTATTATTATTATTTCTATTCATAATATAATATTATTAAGTTTGCCCATATCATCATTTTATCATGGGGATTTTAACTAACTTTTCGATAAAAAATCCAAAACAACGTTTCGATTAAGATTTTCAAGGTCTGAAATTTGATTATTTCATTCTACATTTAATTGATTTATTTACTGCTCGTATATAAAAGATTTTTACCGGCGCACGCAATAGTGAATTTAATAGATTTAAATTATTTATCGGGGTTCTAATTATGGCTAGTAAAGTAATTTTAGAACGTCTGAACCGATTTGGCTAATTTTTTTAATGTTCGTAATAGTCCAATTCAGGTTAATAGGGAAAGAATTTACATCAAATAATTAATTCTACAAAGTTATATATTCATTAACAATTATTTTATAAGTAGTGAAGCTGTTGAAGCTTCCATTTTTGGGATTAATCTGATTAAAGTTTAAATCTTTTATTTACTATTTATAATTATTTATTGAAACAAATAATTACAATTTTAATACAACGTTTCGATCGACTTATTCTGCGATCGTTCTCAAGTATGAGCTCCCACTCCGATTATAGGTTAACTGAGCCAATCATGTTTATCTGGGCTCAAAGCACAAAAATACCGGACGGCATCAGCGCCCCCTGTCGGATTGAGCATTACATGTTTTTAAAGATTATAAAAAGCAAAAAAATTATATTGACAAATCAAATGATAATAATAGCAATAATAGCACACAACAATCAATTCACTTATCAAGAATGTTATATGTTATTGGGAGGGGGGGTCAGATAGGCTGGGCGGTAGCGTGATAGCGAGCTAACCAGGGGACACGGGTTCGAATCCGACTCGAAGGCATCCAGCTAAAATCTGACCCCGGGGGTAGAGACAAATTTAAAAAAAAAAAATAAAAATACCTAGTATCGTAATTATGCTCATGGCTAGAAAGTCCGAAAAGCCAAAAAAAAGAATGTTATAGTTTACATCGTTGGATTTTTTAATATAAGGTCCATTTTGTATATTAACATATTTTTACATGAAGTTAGCAACCCTGATAAGTTGTTAATAATAATACTATATATATTTGTCTAGATTAATTTGTAACAACGCTAAGAGAAATTTCTCTAAAAAATTTCCCTCTTGCCTAGAATTGAACCTACGAACTCTTGAACTAAGGTCATTAGCTTTAACCACTAGACCAATCTAACATTAATATTTATACCATGATTTCTGTTACTAAAACTTTATATTTTTGATTTGGACTTTGTGTCGAGATAATATTGTATTCATTTGAACTCGAATGAAAATGAAAAAACACCAATAGATTTTAAATTAAGAAACATTAAATATATATTAATTAACGAGGCAAATTTGAAATATAATTGTCAGCGCGGATTTTAAACTGATGGCTCTAATCGATTTTCATTAACCAGGCAAATTTGAAATTCTAATTTCTAATTTGGACTCGAATTTTGAAATGAAAGACTCCAATTCATTTTAAATTAAGAAACATTAAATATATTGATCATTATTCCTCCCCCCCCCCCCCCGCCATAATCAAAAGTTAAAGAGGCGAAACTTTTAAGAGACGATGTATTTTCGGTAGTTTACCGGTATACATTTGGAGTGTTGTTTTTTAAGAGGAATAACATTTTTGGACCGAGACGCTGCCCGCCAGGGCACCAGCCCGGAGGGCCGAGCTTCGAGGGCGTACCTACAGTATAGTACGGTTTGGTATGTTAATATACAAAATGTACCTTATATTAAAAAATCCAACGATGTAAACTATAACATTCTTGATAAGTGGATTAATTGTTATGTACTATTATTGCTATTATTATCATTTGATTTGTCAATATAATTTTTTTGCTTTTTATAATCTTTAAAAACATGTAATGCTCAAATTTTGCAGGATAGCCAACATGACATTCCAAACAATAAAAGTAAGGGGGGAATCAAGGTTGGCAACAATGGAATTCAATACTGTGGAATTTTATTCTCTACTCGTTTCAGTATAAAATACTTTTTAAAAATAAAGATTCATTTTCACCTTGAGAAAGGCGCTTGATGTTTACAGGTCAGAATCTTCCGATCGACTGACAGGTGAACAGTGGAGACACGCCCCTTTTATAATCACGGGCCGCGAGGCGAATATTTACGCATACGTCACCCGCAAGCGCGCCAATTGACCAATCAGTTAATTGCTAATTAGAGCCGCCGGGCTTATAAAGGCAGCGAACGATTTAATAGAGAGACAGTTTGTCTCTATGTCATGGATCTCTGAAGAGAAGAAGTAATCTTATACACGCTGTGTTTAAAGTTTGCCAAGAAATTGTAACGAAAAGACAATAAATGCGGGCTTTGTGCTATTATTTTATTAAAGCAAATTTCTACTGCCTTTGTGCAAATTCTTATTTAAAAATACCATTTTCTGGCTCCACGCCGCCAAAAGAGATTTTAATCTCTGAAGATCTCCCATCCAAGCCCGGCGAGCATCCTTCTAACTAACCCTTCGAGCCAAAACTAAAATTCATCCATCATCTTAATAATTTCCTATAATACATTTTACAGAATATAAGTTTAGGGTTTTTTTTGTTTAATTTCTGCCTTTTTAGGGGGTTTTATCATTTGACTTCATTCTAAGTGGGAAAAAATTCAAGTGTTGGCAACAATGGAAATATCTTACATTTTACAAAATATTTATAAGTCTTGGGGGGTTTTCCTTCAATTTTGGCATTTTTAGGGGTTTTTGGCATCACTCTTAAGGGGTGTAAAAAAAGTTGATTTGGCGACCCTGTGGAATCTTATTTAATGGAAACCCATGTCAGAAGATTACTTTGGCTGTTTAGTGAAGCTCCCCGTTCAAAAATAATTTAATAAAATTTTACTTTTTTTTAATTCTCTCGTTGAAGTCCTCGGGGATCTGTCCGGCAAAGTCGTTGAGCTTGGTCCAGATGCTGGGCTTGCATTGGATCCCTTTCGGGTGACACCTGTGGAATTTCGCCAGCATCTCAGCAATTTTCGTACGATACGGTGGAGTGATACACTCTGTGCGGGTGAGCACCCGCCCGGGGGTATACTCGTAGATTATACCGTTGACGAAAGACGCCACCAGAGGCGCTGTCAAACCAATCTCCGATAAATACTAAAAAAATACAAAAATAATGATTAATTACACTGGGCAACAAAAAAATAATTTTTAAATGCTTCGAGCACTTGATGAGTCAATTCCTACCAATTTTGGGTTGAGAAAAACGAATATGACAATGAAAAATTTTTCTTAGCTCTAGTTTCTGTGAAATACAGTAGGTGGCGGATCAAGAGAAAAAGATACATTTTAATTACATATGCTAACAACATTGAAAGTGCATTTTATTTTTACAAATTGTAGTTACATTCTAAGAGTTCTACATTGCTGGAATAATACTTGACAGATGGTCGTGTCTGAAGAGATTTATGTGGTGCCTTCATCAGATCGTCGTTTTTTAGCTTGCCTCTTTTTTGTTGCCCAGTGTTATTAGTCCATCAGGAATTTACAGATTAGTTTTTAACCTGTAAACTCCTGATGATGGACTAATAATCCGAAATATATTGAGATTGTATACACCTCTTTGAGTTTTATTTCATTCACTCTGAAACTACACTCCCTTTACTTTATTAATGTTTATTATCCTTTATAATCACGTAGTTTTAGTTTTTTAGTTATAACTCGAGTTCTAATTGAGCTACAAACAAGTGGTAATTTGTAAATCCAAGAGGAAGCTGTTTTCTATTAGTTCAACAAAATATTGTGATCTCAAATATTGTTGTTTAATATCTAACGGAACTCGAAAATAGGTCAAAATGGTCTTTTTCACCGTTTTGATCGATTATATCTCCAAAACAAGAGCTAATCGGTAATCTTTATGGTGATTTTTGAATTCAGCAGGTGGAAATACATAAGAATCAGCTATTTTTGAGCCCGAAGCATTTTCATTGTTGGGCAGTGATTATTATATTTACAAGGAAATTACAAGTTACAATTTGTTAAGTTACAAGATACAAAAACGAAAACGGTTTTTCTTACCTTGTGCACCAGTTTTTCTTTTCCCCGATCCATAAATTGTTCCGAATTGTTTCCATAAATTTTAAATAGAAGAATCTCGTTGTCCTGATGGCAGCAGCGCATCAATTTGTTCATCAAACCACCGGACAATTCCTACAAAAAAAAATATTGTTATATATACATATATACAAGGTGGGCCAAAAGAAGTCACCCTATTGGAAGATGCTCTTATTTTTGAAAGTGGCGTCGGCAAGAATGTTTACCGCCCAGTGTGTAAACGCTAAAAAATCAACGCCAAGTGTGTTCCAGCCCTAAGAGTTGAACGTTTCGTGAGTCTTATGTAATAGTAATGTTGTTTTTGTGATATTTGTGATTTTGGTTGTACCTGAATATTTAGTTGATTTGTGAAGACTCTCACCTAATTGATTTTTGTTTGTTCTTGTTTGCAGTACTTGAAAAAGTCTCGAGAGAGACGAAACGTTGTACAAAAATTGAAGAAGAACTTCAATAAAAAAACTTTGTCCAATAAACTGAATTTTTAATCTAATGTTTATTATATTAGAGAGATATAAATAAATAATTAAACGAATAAACAAATAAATAGATAACAAATTATTAACAAAATTTCTGCATAAATAGAATATATTTAAGAAAATTTTCATTGCCAAAAAATTAGCTTAAATGAAAATAAATAAATAAATAATCAAATAAGTATATTTATATAAATATAAATAAATAATTAAATAACAAAAGTGATAGAATAAGTTAATAACACATCCGCATCCGATGTTTCCGGAATGCCTATATATATATATATATTTAAATAAATAATAAATAAATAAATAAATAAACAAATAAATAAATAAATAATAAATTAATTAATATTTAAAAAAATAAGAAATAATTTAATAAGGATATTTATTTCGACCCCTGGAATATTATACAAAAATATCCATTTATTATAAAAATTTTAATGAGAAATAAATAGATGAACAAAGAGTTAGATAAATAAATAGATAGAAAAATATTATTCTATACTTATACGGCTTTTGGAAATTTTAAGAAAGTGTTTATATATATAATATATGTATACTATATACATATAAGTATATCCATCCATCATAAAGATATAAATGAGAAATAAATAAATGAACAAATTAATAAATAAGTAAAAAGCTAAGAAATATATTTTTTTTTTTTGGCTTTTCGGCCATTCTAGCCATAAGCCAATTTGCGATACTTATTAATATTTTTAAAAATTTGTCTCTACCCAGGGATCAGATTCTATCCGGATGCCTCGAGTCGGATTCGAACCCGAGTCCACTTGGTTAGCAGGCTGGTACGCTAACCCCTAACCTAACCCGCCCCCTTGCAAATAATTTAATAAGGATATTTATTGCAATCCCTGAAATATTTTACAAAAAATATCCATTTATCATAAAAATTTTAATGAGAAATAAATAGATAAACAAAGAGATAGATAAATAAATAGATAGACAATTCCTTGATGTCGATCGCCTTGGTGGTCCATTTGGGTCGTATTTCGCTGATCGCCTTCAGAATCCCTGCCTCTGTCTCCTGCAGAGAGATGGTCAAATCCAATTCCCGAAACATTCTGTCAGATGTTCCCGGCTACAACTGAGACACAAAAAGACAATATTACATTCTTATTAGGTATCAGGATAGAAGAACAAAAAGACAAAAGAATACTCTTATC
Organism: Forficula auricularia; assembly: GCA_024734495.1. Classification (NCBI taxonomy): domain Eukaryota; kingdom Metazoa; phylum Arthropoda; class Insecta; order Dermaptera; family Forficulidae; genus Forficula; species Forficula auricularia. The sequence continues at coordinate 115,715 of JALMQS010000279.1, forward strand.
TCTGAACTTTGATTATCTATTTAATCAAAAAATAAACAATAATTAAATCTAAGGGCATAAATAAATCAGAGAGAATTACGAGAAATTATATACAAGCGTTATACAATATTTATTAACCTTTAGTACCTGGCGGACTGAGCATTGCTCCCTATATATTGCCTCTTTGATAACATAGCTAACTGTTTGAATTATAAAACCGACTTCAAAAAAATTAAATATAACAAATAAAATATAATAATTATTATTGTTTTTGGTATCTGTAGAAGATTCAGTGTCATGCAAATCCAAGGTTTCCGTTTATGAATTATTAATCTTTTGGAGTGTTCTGAGGTGTTTCGGAAAATGTTTTTTACTGGATGTTGTGTAAAATAATTTTTAGAAAAACTGATGTTGTTGTTTTTATTTGTGTATTTTTTCTGGTGTACAATTTGGCCCAAAAAGTTTCGGGTTCGTGGCAACCCTCTTCAGCACCTGTCAATTCATAACAATGATTTTTACAAAACCACATATATGTCTTTAAGTCAAGAGTCAGATTAATGCCTCTATCAGTCTACACGTCCCTCCATTCAAAATTAGACTATTTAAAAATCAAAAAGGCATTAAAAACCTTCCATAGTTGAAAATGTTTAAATTTCGGCTGAGAGCCACCCGTGATGATTCTATCGAAAACCAATACAGAAGCAACAATTTATTTGTTACTTATATATACGACAATTGTAATTTATTGATCACAGGAAAGAAAAAACGGAATTAACAATTTTGAAGGTTCTCTGGATAAACAAGGGCCAGTTCTCAATCCAATGACAATGTCAAATTGACATTGCCAATGTTGTAATTTTTCTGAAGTCAGCCAGGTATTAAACAACTCTGTTTCTTATTAATTTTCCTTTTGTTTGATTTTTGCCGCTGTTTAATGTCACTCCATTATATATAAGTAACAAATAAATTGTTGCTTCTGTATTAGTTTTCGATAAAATCATCACGGGTGGCTCTCAGCCGAAATTTAAACATTTTCAACTATGGAAGGTTTTTAATGCCTTTTTGATTTTTAAATAGTCTAATTTTGAATGGAGGGACGTGTAGACTGATAGAGGCATTAATCTGACTCTTGACTTAAAGACATATATGTGGTTTTGTAAAAATCATTGTTATGAATTGACAGGTGCTGAAGAGGGTTGCCACGAACCCGAAACTTTTTGGGCCAAATTGTACACCAGAAAAAATACACAAATAAAAACAACAACATCAGTTTTTCTAAAAATTATTTTACACAACATCCAGTAAAAAACATTTTCCGAAACACCTCAGAACACTCCAAAGATTAATAAAATATAATAACTTAAAAATAAAATAAAATTCACTAAAAGGTATAAAATAATAATCTACTCTTATTAAACGAGCTGTCCGGGGGAGGTAGGTTGTTTTTGACTTTGGAACAGGGCAATGTTATTGCCTTCGCCAGACTTAGGATTGACCTTCGCCTGGGTACTAGCATATAGCCACGACGGAATGAAGGTGGTTGGAAGGGGAAAGCATAGAAATGAGCAAACCACAAAGTTTTGGTGAATGCTTTACCGACTTAGTTAGCCGGGCAGGGCTCTATCCATCTAGCTGGTGGGTCAAGAGCTGCTTGCTTAGCAATCACGTCGGGGTCACCAGATTGTTAGGGCCTCGATTGAGTGCGTTGTGGTGCGTGTCCGCGCCCCCCACCTAGTTGGTGGGGTCCTAACAATGATTTGTGCGGGGCGTTGTTTGTGCCCTGGTGGAAAGCCGGGTTGGGCGCCACCCGCTTAATTAGCGGGGAAGGGCTACTAGTTGGTGGTTGGCCCCTCCTTCCATTCGATGCTCAGTCCGAGATCGAATTGCTTCACTTATAGCATGATTGAAATATTATCAGTCATGCAAAAGTGTCGCAATGATCTGACTGAGCGGCCGTGTCTAAAGACTCGTAGCCAAAGCAACAGCGAGCCGCTACACGAGCCAAAATTGTTTATTTATATATTTATATATTTGTATCTTAGTTCTATTTTGAAAACGGCTCTACCGATTTTGATGAAACAAATTCTATTAACAAGTTTTGAGAATGAGAGAAAACGATCTGGCTAGGTCTGGACCTCGACAAATTTAATCTTAATTGATCTTTTCTTAATTAAAGTAATTTTTGAAAGATGAAAATCTCAATAAAAAAGTTTGTTTACATTTTTTTCAATTATCGTTTATTTATTTTTTAATTTTAAAACCCACTAATAGGTTATACCAAATATTGTTATATATTAGAATTTTCCAATTTAATGGATTCATTCATTCATTCATAATTCTTACAATTTAACTTACACAATGCTCTGAGGCAATTTGCCTCATATGAGGAGTAAAAAATAATAATTAACATAAAACAAAGAGGAGAAAAATAAAAACAAGTGTGTGTGAAAAAGAAAGAAAGCTCCAGCGAAAGGAAGTTGAGAGGAAGGTGAGAGAGCCAGCAGGAGGGAAAAGATACACCATAAAAGAGAGACGCCAAAAAAGAGACGCTCACTCCCGAGACCCGCCCCCGCGAATACATTCCAAGAGACCAGGATTGAAGATAAGTGATGATGAAGATGAACATGTGAATGATGGTAATGAATTCCACAGTCGGGCAGCAGTGACAGTGAATGACCTATTCACCACCTCGGACCGGTGACTCTGGATATGAATACGATTTGAATCAGCCCGAAAAGCCCGATTATGTATGGATGATTTAAAAGTGAACATTTTATAGATGTATTCAGGCTGATGTGAAATGAAAGTACGATGCAAGAATTTTCCAAGCATGTACAGACGCCTCTGGGTCGCCCTAGGCCAACCAAGTCTGACATAAAAGGGGGAGACATGATCACGTCTAGGAATGTCAAAAATAAATCGAACGCATGCATTCAAAGCCCGATCAAGTAAACCCGCGCGGGTCCCAGAGACGTCGCCATACACGAGGCAGCAATAGTCCATGGTTGGCAATATCAAAGAATTGATGAGATGTTTACGTGTCGAAAATGGAATGAGATGCCTGACTTTAATGAGTTGTTGGAGACCCCGAAACACTCGTCGACTGACCGAATTAATGTGTTCCTCCCAGGTGAAGAATCGGTCAAAGACGACCCCGAGATTGGGGACACACTCGCTATATTGAATCGGGTGCCCATTTACACTTACTCTAGGGGGGTCGCCTCCTGACAAAAGGACGACTACCAATAATCATGGCCTTGGTTTTTCCCTCATTAATTGTTAAATAGTTTTCGCGGGCCCAGGAACTCAGATTCAGATTCCTCTTATTAAAAAACACAGACTAAAAATATTATTGCAAGCTAGAAAATCAAGTACAGTCGATGGTGGGGAAGTAATCTCCGAAATCGAAGCCTCAAATACAATGTATACATTATTTCATGTAAAAAACTGCTTCAATAAAATTATTATTTATTATTTATTTAATTGATTAAAAAACTCGATAAATTTTTATTTAATTAAAAAAAATAATTATACCGAATTTATATACCTATATACACATTATCTGTGGACCACTAGAAAGCTAGAAATGCAAAAACTGGGTGCGTGGTGGAGATGAATGTGGGAGTGCAATGGTGGCGAATGAATCAGAAAATGATAATAAAATTCAATTCATAAATATAGAAATTCTCTCAAAACGTTTGCGGGTTTTAAATGAACGTTTTCGGATTGATTTTTTTTGCAAAATGATTTTATTTATTATAATTTCGATTATTTAATCATAAGAATTGGAGATTTACGTTATTTCGTCATTGATTCTATATTCAGAACTAATATGGGACCATCCCTAAGGTACCCTCTTTCCAATAAAAAAAGAATCATTAAAATCGGTTCATAAACAAAGAAGTTCCATTTCAATATGATAATAAATACCTAAGAAATAATAATAATAATAATTAAACAAAATAAATAATAAAATAATACTTGCCTGTTTTTTTATTAATGAAAGTCTGTGTTTGTGTGACTGGAATGTTCAGCATATGCAGCAAGTGTGTTTGGGCGTCAAAATAATCTGTATTTCTCATTTGACAGTGACAGTCGGCGATAATCACTTCACTAACAACTGTACATTAACTATTTATTTATTTATAATTTTCTCATAGGAATAAAACAAAAATTTTAGTGAAAAAAAATCGGTTATAACGAGCAAGGAGGTAATTGAGTGTGCAGGGGACTCGGGACTCTTCTCAACAACCAGATCTGTCTGTCTGTCTGTCCCCCCTGGTCACAAAACATCGTCGAGTTGGCTGGTTAACGAGGAAGGAAGCCGGTGACGTCATCGTGACGTCACATGGATCGAAATTCCCTTCACTTTAGAAAATAGCATCAAAAGGGGATTGATTCGATTGGCAAATTGAAATAATATTCACCTATCTAGCTATTTGACCTTCATACAATTCGCTTAACTTTCTATTTATTTAATTATTCGTTTATTTAACTATTAGTTTAATTTCCTATTTATATATTGTACATATTTGTGAGGGTGTGGATAGATATATATATATATTAAACAATTGCTTAATATTTACAAAAGCTTTATATATAATATTTTTCTATTTATTTATTTGTCTATCTATTTATTTATCTATCTATTTGTTTATCTATTTATTTCTCATTAAAATTTTTATGATAAATGGATATTTTTTGTAAAATATTTCAGGGATTGCAATAAATATCCTTATTAAATTATTTGCAAGGGGGCGGGTTAGGTTAGGGGTTAGCGTACCAGCCTGCTAACCAAGTGGACTCGGGTTCGAATCCGACTCGAGGCATCCGGATAGAATCTGATCCTGGGTAGAGACAAATTTTTAAAAATATTAATAAGTATCGCAAATTGGCTTATGGCTAGAATGGCCGAAAAGCCAAAAAAAATATTTCTTAGCTTTTTACTTATTTATTAATTTGTTCATTTATTTATTTCTCATTTATATCTTTATGATGGATGGATATACTTATATGTATATAGTATACATATATTATATATTAAACACTTTCTTAAAATTTCCAAAAGCCGTATAAGTATAGAATAATATTTTTCTATCTATTTATTTATCTATCTCTTTGTTCATCTATTTATTTCTCATTAAAATTTTTATAATAAATGGATATTTTTGTATAATATTCCAGGGATCGAAATAAATATCCTTATTAAATTGTTTCTTATTTTTTTAAAAATTAATTAATTTATTATTTATTTATTTATTTGTTATTTATTTATTTATTTGATTTATTTATTTATTTGTTATTTATTTATTTATTTGTTATTTAAATATATATATATATATATATATATAGGCATTCCGGAAACATCGGATGCGGATGTGTTATTAACTTATTCTATCACTTTTGTTATTTAATTATTATACTATATATAAGAGCCTAGATTAATTTGTAACAACGCTGAGAGAATTTTCTTTAAAAAAATTACCCTCTTGCCTAGAATCGAACCAACGAACTCTTGAACTAAGGGCATCAGCTCTAGCCATTACACCAATGCAACATTAATATTTATATCTTGATTTCTGTTACTAAAGCTATATATTTTTGATTTAGACTTTGTGTCGAGATAATATTGTATTCATTTGAACTCGAATGAAAATGAAAAAACACCAATAGATTTTAAATTAAGAAACATTAAATATATATTAATTAACGAGACAAATTTGAAATATAATTGTCAGATCGGATTTTAAACTGATGGCTCCAATCGATTTTCATTAACCAGGCAAATTTGAAATTTAATTGTAATTTGGACTCGAATTTTGAAATGAAAGAATCCAATTCATTTTAAATTACGAAACATTAAATATATTGATAATTATTCCTCCCCCCCCCCCTCGCCACTCAAAAATTAGAGAGGCGAAACTTTTAAGAGACGATATATTTTTGGTAGTTTGAGGGTATACATTTGGAGTGTGGTTTTTTAAGAGGAATACAATTTTTGAACCGAGACGCTGCCCTCCAGGGCACCAGCCCGGAGGGGCGAGCTTCGAGGGCGTGCCGAAGGCACGCACGAAAAGCTCGTTTATTTATATTTATATAAATATACTTATTTGATTATTTATTTATTTATTTTCATTTAAGCTAATTTTTTGGCAATGAAAATTTTCTTAAAATATTCTATTTATGCAGAAATTTTGTTAATAATTTGTTATCTATTTATTTGTTTATTCGTTTAATTATTTATTTATATCTCTCTAATATAATAAACATTTTTATTTATTTTAACTAAAATTCGTAAATTTTTACTATTTAAGGGATGCGATGGTGGAAAAAAATTATTGCGGTGTATACGATTAAAAATATATAGATAAATCAATATATGGCCGGTCCAGTCCTAGCGCTCACCGCTAGATGGCACTGCGACCTCATACATAGTAGTTTGTTCAAATAAACAATACTTTAATATTAGTAATAATACTTTAAGTAAACAACAGTCAAATTGTCAAACACACTGTACACTACATGAGTCAATCTATTTATAATGAAATAATAAATCAATGAATTAATGAGAGACGAGTCAGCGCGTTTATTGGCGTGAGCCATAATATTCATTGAATGTTATATATGCGCCAACCCGAATCGAATTAATTCAGCTACCACCAAATCATGGTCTGCTCACATACTTTTGATCACACATTTTTCCAATACCTTACTTTCCCTCGTGGCTGGAACCAACAGTTGGGGTTAAGGGGCATTCCCCTTATCTTCCGACGACCAGCCCATACCATATCATAGTTAGCGTCGATTACCCTCACCGCTAACGCTGGCGGCCGCTACCAAACGACCAATAATAATTGAATAAACCATAGTAGGCAATTCTAGTCAGAAATACATCAATTGAGCCTGAAACTTGACTAGATAGATGTTTGACAACTATTACACATCAGGCAATGTTCAATTACATATTAAACAACTATCATGCGTGGATGTAACGCCTAAGGGAACAAATCTATTTATGAAACATTTAATTATACATTTACCTCCTCTTTTTGAAGTAAAACTTTTTTAGCGACGTATCTGTTTGAATTTTTTTTGTTACAATAAAGGGGAAATGACCTGTAGCGCCCGCTCCGCTCATGGCGACGAGCCTTGAGACACGGCCGCTAGATGACTCAGTCGGATCGTTGAGTCGCTTTTGCATGAGTGAAATATATTCACCCATGCTATAATTAAAGCGACTCGATTCGACTGGAGTAGCTAATGGGATTCGAACATTCGAATCTGGAGGGGCCACCGCCATCCAGCTGCCCCTCCCCTACACACACCCTACATGAACACGCAACCTACAACTCTGCACACACGCAAAATTGTTAGGACCCCATGGACTTAATGGGGGGCGCGGCATCAAAGCGCCACACAGCACTCACCTCACGAGAGCCCTAACAATACTGGTGACCCCGACGTGATCGCAAAGCAAACAGCCTCTTGACCCACCAGCTAGGTGGATAGAGCCTTGCCCGGCTGACTTAGTCGGTAATCGGCAATCACACAAGAAACAAAGGGTGTGGTGTAGCGGCCCGCTCTCGCTCATGGCGACGAGCCTTGAGACACGGCCGCTAGATGACTCAGTCGGATCGTTGAGTCGCTTTTGCATGAGTGAAATATATTCACCCATGCTATAATTAAAGCGACTCGATTCGACTGGAGTAGCGAATGGGATTCGAACATTCGAATCTGGAGGGGCCACCGCCATCCAGCTGCCCCTCCTGCACACACCCTACATGAACACGCAACCTACAACTCTGCACACACGCAAGATTGTTAGGACCACATCGACTTGATAGGGGGCGCGGCATCAAAGCGCCACACAGCACTCACCTCACGAGAGCCCTAACAGACCTAAAAGAGGGGAAATAAAAGAGATTCCTTGATTTTAAATACATAATAATTAAATTTATTTTAATTTAAATAAATTTTATTTGTCATAAACAAATAGTGGGTTTTAAAAGAATAATTTAAATTTCTTAATTTTAATAAATTTTATTTGTCATGAACTATAAGTGGGTTTAAAAATTAAAATTTTACTTCCCCCGTGAGCCGATGTGGATCAGGCTCAAACATTTTTTTTTAGTTATATTTATTTATTTATTTTTGCACAAAATACAAAAAATATATAAATAAATATATACTAAATATAACTACTCTGCACGACCCAAAGGAATAATGCTTCTCGGACAAATTTTAGGTCTCGATCTAGGGTTGCCAACTGCGTAGAATGAAATTCCGGGAGCTAGGAAAAAAAAATTTTATTCGGCTAAAAAATTACTGATAAATAATGTATACAACGCAGTATTACTTTATTTATTTATTTACAATAATTCTCCGTTACAAAAATTGATTAACAAATAATTAAATGGACGTTTTGATGAGTTCACAATGCTTTAAACAATTCTTTTTTCACCTTATAATAAGAATCCCAACTCTGCTTGGCATTTCTGAAAAATAAGAAATCGTTAAATTAATTAATTGTAATCTTATCTTATTCCTTTATCTACTCTTATTAAACGAGCAATTCTTGTATATATAGAATCGGTTTCTCAAAAACGGCTCTAACGATTTTTTTTGAAATTCACGGGTTAGGAGGGTTTTGTGTTGACAATTCGATCTGTCACGGTCTCATCTACGGCTAAATTGTTTTTGATGTTTTTTTGTTGTTGAAATAATTATTCACAGGTGGTTGTCTCGATAAAAATGTATATTTACATTTTTATTCAATTTCCTTTTTAATTATTAATTGGTTTTTTTAATTTTAAATTCCACCATCATTACAAACATTACATATTATACTATATATATTCATCTAGATTAATTTGTAACAACGCTTAGAGAAATTTTCTAAAAAATTACCCTCTTGCCTAGAATCGAACCGACGAACTCTTGAACTATGGTCATCAGCTCTAACCACTAGACCAATGTCACATTAATATTTATATCTTGATTTCTTTTACTAAAACTATATATTTTTGATTTAGACTTTGTGTCTAGATAATATTGTATTCATTTGAACTCGAATGAAAATGAAAAAACACCAATAGATTTTAAATTAAGAAACATTAAATATATATTAATTAACGAGGCAAATTTGAAATATAATTGTCAGCTCTGATTTTAAACTGATGGCTCCAATCGATTTTCATTAACCAGGCAAATTTGAAATATATATATTCGAATTTTGAAATGAAAGACTCCAATTCTTTTTAAATTAAGAAACATTAAATATATTGATAATTGTTCCTCCCCCCCCCCTCGCCACTCAAAAATTAAAGATGCGAAACTTTTAAGAGACGATGTATTTTCGGTAGTTTACGGGTATACATTTGGAGTGTGGTTTTTTAAGAGGAATAAAATTTTTGGACCGAGACGCTGCCCGCCAGGGCACCAGCCTGGAGGGCCGAGTTCGAGGCGTGCCGAAGGCACGCACGAAAAGCTCGTATATTAGAAATTTGCCAATTTGATTAATTTGGGATATGTTTTATTGAATATTAAATTATTAAAAATAATATTAATATATCACTTTGAACTAAAACAAAAAATTACCGAGAAACGCTCGGTGCTCCAGATTCATTTAAATGATTTATATATTGTTATTATTATTTCATAGTTAGCATCCATAATCAAATCTTTAGGAGGAGTTTAGGGAGTTGGACAAGAATTTAAATCAAATGTTTTTTTAATTAAACGGACCAAACGTTTCGTCATCACTGATTAGCGACTTCCTCCTGACAAATAAGTTTATCAAATTAGCCACTGAGGAAGTCGCTAATCAGTGACGAAACGTTTGTCCATTTAATTAAGAAACTTTGCGTTTGATTTAAATTCTTGACCAACTTTTAAAGATTGTTATTATTATATTATAACCTCGAAATACTGAGCTTGGTTCAGATCATTTTTAACCGACTTCAAAAAAGGAGGATGTTCTCTATTCGACTGAATTTTTTTTTTTGTCTATGTTACCTGATATCTTCGCCAATTGTGAACCGATTTTGATGATTTTTTTTTTGCATTTGGTTCAGCAAGTTTCATTGGTATTGGAACTTTTTTGCTATGTTTGTTTAGGCCTAACTTCTTTGTTTATGAACCGATTTCGATGATTCTTTTTATATTTGAAAGAGGATACCTTAGGGGTGGTCCCATATTAATTTAGTCAAGTTTTGAAGATATGATCAATGACGAAATAACGTAAATCTCCAATTCTTTTGAGCAAATAATCGAAATTATAATAAATAAAATCATTTATAAAAAAATCAATCTTAAAACGTTCATTTAAAACCCGCAAACGTTTCTAGAGAATTTCTATATTTATGAATTGAATTTTATTATCATTTTCTGATTCATTCGCCTGACGCTTTCTCTTACGAAATGAATGCAAAGTATTATATTATACTATTAAGTCACTATTAATAGACATCATTAAAAAAGAGAAAAAAATAAAACCGACATCAAAAAATTAAATGGAACAAATAAAATAATAAGAACTCAAAAATAAAATAAAATACACTAAAAGGTATAAAATAATTATCTAATTTAGTTACAACTAAACGACGAAATATTAACATGAAATCAATTTTTGAAGTCGGTGCCAAACATATACATTTCAGTGAATTGCACTCGACGGATCGTACGTTTGGCGGTTAATGAAGACAACATCGCGGAAGCTCGCTTATATAGTTTGTTTTGGCACCGACTTCAAAAAGTGATTTCATGTAACAATTTCGTCGTTTAGTTGTAACTAAATAAGATAATAATTATTTTTATACCTTTTAGTGGATTTTGTTTTATTTTTTGAGTTCTTATTATTTTATTTGTTCCATTTAATTTTTTTGAAAATGATGGCCAAATGGTGTCCACAAGGCCAAAGGGAAAGAAAAAAAAAAAATTTTTTGAAGTCGGTTTTTTTTATAAAAATTATTTTTATTTATTTAATCAACCACACTTGTTTTGCTTTGATTCAACCACATGATTAATTTTTATTCAACCAATTGTTTATAATTAGTTAAATTAGCTTCGTCGTCCGCAACGGGCCTAATGATCGCATAGCTGACCGAGTTAATAACAATTATTCAAATATAAACTGTTTTGGTGGTAGCTATCAATCGTTCGTGCGGAATGTCGGGAGGGCTGTTCACCCTTGAGAAGTCCACTCATAGCGTTAATTTATTTATTATCCTGATTTACATTATTTTCATTTTGTATTTTTTTTTTTATTTATTGTATGTAGTATAAAGCCGATTGACGTTTAAAATAATGCTATTATTATTATATTTGGATTTACAATTATGTAATATATATAATAAATAAATGAATATACTATATACAAGAGCTTAGGTTAATTTGTAACAACGCTGGGAGAATTTTCTTTAAAAAAATTACCCTCTTGCCTAGAATCGAACCGACGAACTCTTGAACTAAGAGCATCAGCTCTAGCCATTACACCAATGCAACATTAATATTTATATCTTGATTTCTGTTACTAAAACTATATATTTTTGATTTAGACTTTGTGTCGAGATAATATTGTATTCATTTGAACTCGAATGAAAATGAAAAAACACCAATATATTTTAAATTAATAAACATTAAATATATATTAATTAACGAGGCAAATTTGAAATATAATTGTCAGCTCGGATTTTAAACTGATGGCTCCAATCGATTTTCATTAACCAGGCAAATTTGAAATATAATTGTAATTTGGACTCGACTTTTGAAATGAAAGACTCCAATTCATTTTAAATTATGAAACATTAAATATATTGATAATTATTCCTCCCCCCCTCTTCGCCACTCAAAAATTAAAGAGGCGAAACTTTTAAGAGACGATGTATTTTCGGTAGTTTACGGGTATACATTTGGAGTGTGGTTTTTTAAGAGGAATAAAATTTTTGAACCGAGACGCTGCCCGCCAGGACACCAGCGCGGAGGGCCGAGCTTCGAGGGCGTGCCGAAGGCACGCACGAAAACTCGTAAATAAATAAATAAATCAAATATTACCCAAAGATATGAGAGACCCTGAATGATAAATTTCTCGACTTAAAAACCAACCACCCTAATATGTATATGGTTTTAAAAGCGAAGTTGATGGGTCGTGACGTCACAAGGAAAGATTTTGAAAATAGACAATGATTCAAATTGTCTTGGTAGTAAAAAAATTACCTCGATCGCCGCTAGCATAGTATTATACTAGCTGCGACGCCCGCCTTCGGCGGGCCTCTTACTAACCATGGGGCTTCGCCCTCTCTCCCTAGACCCACTCCTCCTGGACCCCTATCTCTGGTCCCCTCCTTATTCCCCCCTGACCTATAAACTCCACCTCTAACCGCTGTCTAAACAACATTTGGTTGAGTTTGGTCCAAAGGGCTCTAATTTTCATTTTTGACCCCCCCCCCCGCCCCATTTTGGGTTGTTACTTTTTGCATTTTTAGTCTTCTGGGGGTCTAAAGGATATATATACAAAATTTGGTTGAGTTTGGTCGAAAAAGCTAGAATTTTTAAATTTAACCCCCCCCCATTTTGGGTGGTTATTTAAAAAAAATTTAAACAAAAATGTCAACAATTACATCCTCTACAATTTTTCTTCTAATGGAATTTGTCGTAGAGTCAACAGTTTAGGAGTTATTTGATTGATTATTTCTAGGGGGGACTGAAATACAGACAAGCCTGGGGGGACATAAGTAGATATATATGTTGCAGTAAAAACCCGTTCATAGTAAGAACGGGTTCTTACTAGTTAAAACGCGTTTCACTGAATAACTTTGTGGCAATTAGAGTTAATTGATGTTGGTTGATTTTGGTACAAAGGTCTAGAATCTTCATTTTTAACCGTTCGCCTCATTTTGGGTGTTTATTTTCAAAAAATTTTAAACGAAAATGTCGAAAATTAGAGCCGAAGCTGTAGACGACCTAATTTTTGACATTTTCGTTTAAAAGATTTTGAAAATAAACTCCCAAAATGAGGCGAAAGACCAAAAATGAAGATTCTAGACGTTTGTACCAAAGTCAACGAACATCGGTAAACTCTAGTTGCCACAAAGGTATTCACTGAAACGCGTTTTAACTAGTAAGAACCCGTTCTTACTAAAAACGGGTTTTTACTGGAACATATATGTCTCCGCCTTTAAAGGAATTAAAATTATATATAAATATACATTTTAAATTATTTTGATTTATAAATAGATTTATTACTTTGTATGCTAAAAATATAATTTCCTTTCATTCGTTCCTCGATAATCCTAGTGTAAACACCTCCTATCTATAAATTTCATTTTTATTACTATCGTTCCCTGAAAAAGTGAATTAAGTGAACCTTTCGCGAGTGAATAATCGTAGATGAACAATTCAGAACTCAAAAGGAGTGTAGAAAAATTTGGATCGCGACCGCGCCGAGAGCAGCTCCTGGAATTTTTTTCTATAGAGTTCGTGCCAGTCTAGACGAATTTTCCAGTAACAATTACCATCTGAGTAAGTGAATCAAAATTTCATATTCCCTATATATTTACCTCATCCCCGCCGCAACAATATATATAAATAAATAAACAGACACAGGCACAAATGGTTTAGTAGTAGTATGTGATAACCGGGTTTCAATCTTGGGAAAAAAATATTTTGATAGGTTTGTTAATTAAAATAATAATGTGGTTGAAAAAAATGAATCTTGTAATTGAATCAAAACAAAACAAGTGTTTAATTAATTAAACAATATTTAAAACAAAACAAAAAATCACCAAATCTTGTTCTTTTAGCTATTAATGAATTGAATGGATATATTCCAAGAATGTCTTGTGCTTACTGAGTGTAGTCGAACTCGATAAGGGAGGTGTCTATCATGGCCATGGACCACACAGCCTCCGTCATATAGGCCACCAGGTAGAAGATCTTGGTCTCTCTCAGAAGAAGGTCCACGCGCTCAGCTCGCGTATCTCCGTCGTCCAGGAACTGGAGGTATTCCCGCAGGAACATACGGACAGTCTCGTCCGGAACATAGACCCTATCCCCTTTCACATCTGATCTTCAAAAAATAGAAAAAATTATTTATTTATTTATTTATACTACTATATCTATTAAAATATCACTCAAAATTATTTATTCTACTTTTGTGACTTTTTAAAGTGTAACCTTATTACTTAGTTATAGCAAAACGTTTTGGGCTACCTGCAGCGTTTTCCCCTCCAAAAAGCAAACAGAAATTGTAAAAAAAAGCTTTATATTCATTCCATATAAGGTAAACGCTTCAGTAATGGGCCATGCATGCTCCTATAATGGGCCACCTCTTTAAAATGTTGAGAAATGAAGGGTCTTTTGTTACCTAGGGCAGTGAAAGGGATACGGGTCATTGACTACCTCTTGCTAAAATACCTTAGCACTGGAATTCAGTTCATTCCTTTACTTTGTATCAAGTGTTTGGATTATTCTGCTAAAGAAACGAATATTTGTGATTAAGAAATCTGTTAAGATAAGAGATTTTTTTAACAAATAATATTTATTTACTATAATGCCTGTTTAGTGACTTTAAATAATATTTAGTACGATAATATTCGTAAATGATGAAAAATTTAAGATTTCATTGCCAATCATGGGATGACGAATTGTTTAACTGTCCCAGTAATGGGCCAGTCTGGACCAACATAAGAACATGGTATTATTCTGAATTAAGCTTACTGTTGAGAACCTCGATCGAAACCTAACTGATCAGTACAGGAACGTTCATTGTACTATGAATGGTTCCAATAATGGGCCGGACTGGCCCATTACTGAACCATCAGCATTTTCTTTAAAGTTTTAGAAAATATGAATAAATTTGGGTTGTTATCGTCCATCTTTGAAAATAATTAGGCTGGATATTGGGATCTTGGACTTGAGAAAATAATTAAAAGCTAAATTTCCAAAAGTTGCAACACGTTTCGTCGTATATTTTTCGACTTCTTCAGGCAATTTTTAGGATCAGCTTTCTCGTTGATAGATATATACAGACCATTAGACTAGATTTGGCAATGAGATAATTGACAAGGCTTAAACAAACTCAATACAAAAGGCATTAAACAAAATAAATAAAAATCTCAAACAAAAGTTGTTTGTTTAAGCCTTGTCAATTATGTCATTGTCTAATGGTCTGTATATATCTATCAACGAAAAAGCGGATCCTAAAAATTGCCTGAAGAAGTCGAAAAATATACGACGAAACGTGTTGCAACTTTTGGAAATTTAGCTTTTAATTATTTTCTCAAGTCCAAGATCCCAATATCCAGCCTAAATATGAATAAAACAGATAAATTTTGTTTTTATTTACAACCCTTTGTAATTCTATGATGTTATAGACATGATTATTGTTCCACAATAGATTTCATAGATGGCCCATTATTGGGTGGTCCATTACTGGTGCGTAAAAATACTGGCCCATTAACGGTGCATCAGGTTACTTATGGTAAATATTTTATTTTTATTTTTGTAAATTGAATCATTGTGCTAAAATTGCGGTTGCAGGTGTAGGACAGATAATAGAATCACAGGTAAAAAATTGGATCAGTTTGCTTAATTTTACAGCAGTGGAAACTCAGTATTACTTCAATTTGTCTCTTAACCGGCCCATTACTGGAGCGTTTACCTGAATGCAATTTTTTTCCTTTTCTCTTTTTATATACAATTCCTAAAATAAAAATTCTATTGAAAAAGGGAGAAATCCTAGTTATAATAAACGTTTGAATTTGTTTATTTATAAAACATTTGTATTTATTTATATTATAAAAACAATAAATAAATTTTTTTCAACATTATATATATGAAATTCTATGTATATCCCTAATATATTATTTTTGTTTGTTGATCAGGAAACAATAAATAATATATATTTGTATGGTTATACATAAAGGGTGTTCAAAAAATAGATGGATAATACATCTCGAAACAATAAAAAAATTTAATATAATCATATTTCGGGAAATGTCTAGTTTCAGGCTTATAGTGATTTTAACATTTTATTTCTGTCATAGTACAAATCATATTTTTAACATTATAATAAAATCATAGTGGACGTGTAGCGTGTATAATGGAAAACAGTCATTTATAAATTATAAAAAAATATTCAAAATGTCTACCTTAAACTTCATTACAACATTCTAATCTTTGTCTCATGGACTGACGAATATGTTGAAGTTGACTCTTTTCCATTTTACATGGGAACTAGAATTTTATTGAAATGTTAAAAAGTATGAGTTGTACTATGTCAGAAATAAAATATTAAAATCGCTAAACCAGACATTTCCGGACATATGTTTATATGAAGGTGTTTTATTGTTTTAAGATGTATAATATTATCCACCTTTAAATCTGTGACCTCTATTTTTAGAACAGCATGTATAATACATATATATTGTACACAACCTCAAGATCCACCTCTAGTTTTCAAATATTTTTGGCCCTGTTAAGGGGCAAAATTTTGGAAAAATTAAAGTTTTGGGGACAATTTTTTTGAGTTTTTTTTAATTAAAGGGTATTAAAAGGAAATTTTATTGGAATCCAAGACATTTTCTAAATTTAAAACCAAAATAATTAATAAATTGAAATTTCAGAAGAAAAAGAGATTATGGATTTGAAACAATTTTTATATTGAATTTAACTATTTAGTATAAAATGTTTAAAATAAAAAAATTAACTTGAAAAGGGGCTAAGGTCCAACTCGAAATTCAATGCTTTTGGAAATTAATAAGAAAAAAAGATTATTGTATTTTTAAAAGGCACATATATTTTAATTTTAATAGAAATAGAAATTTGTCAAAAGAGATAAAAAGAAATGAGAGGAGAATGGGTTGCAAATGGAGGGAGGAGATTCTCCTATCAAAAAAGCAGTTGAACGGAGGGCTAATGGCTGGATGACAGTAGAATTGAAAACGTGAAATAATCAACATGAATTATAATTAAAAACTTTAAATAACCAACATCTAAGTTGATCTTGAGACTCAAACAATACACCAGAGTAGAATTAAAAACGTGAAATAATAAACACCTTAGGTTTGAAATTGAAATACTGAATAATAGCAACAGGTGCGGTATAGACAATCCACCAACTTAAAACAAAGAAGAAAACACGATTGGTGATGCTCATCTCCAGAGCATTGTATGATCCGGCAAACAACCCACTGGGATAGATAACATTGGAGAATTTACTTCAACCTTGGGTTGGGACGCCAGGACCAGAGTTCTCCAGTGAAATCGAAACATCAAAACTAAAATCTTGAGTGCAACTTTCTGGAGAAGGGGAAATCCAGGGAACGCGAAACCGTCTGGATAGGGAGAAAGTGAAATATCATCGATAACAAAGATAAGCAAAATCTCTCCTCTCTTAATTAATGATTCTAACTATAAAAATAACTGCAGTTAAAAGACAATTTATAAAAATAAACCAAACATGAACTTTAGTGTAGTCTAATTAATAATAATATTTAAATAAAACATAATAAATAATGTTAATTTAAAAAAAAAGATTTTAAAAGGGCATGAATTTAGATTCTATTAATTAACACTTGATGAATTCGAGAGAATACATAATTTAGGCAAAAAGGCGAAACAGGTGGATTACGGACCTTAGTAATAGATAAAAAAATTAGTAAAATAAAGATAATAGGTGTTGAACGGATTCATATTGGCCTAAGTCCGAAAGTAAATTAAAAACTCTCTCAAATTGATCAAGCAAATTAGAAAATGGATTCATGGGCTCAATAATAATTTTTGTTAAATAGATAAATAAATAATAGTTAAAGAAAATACAATTAAAATAAATAAATTAGATTAATTAAATTAACAAAAGTATAAATTATAATAAAAAACATTGAATTAAATAAATAATTAAACATTAATTTATAGATTATAACATTGAAAATAATACAAATTCTTTTTTCATAATTGCCTTATATAGCATCACATCAAGTGGACCACACAAAATTTTGTAAATCCAAAGGCATTCGAGGCGAAATCGACCCTTGAAGCCCCCACTATCAAATATAAATCAAATTAATTAGATAACCTAAAATAATAACTTCATTCAAACTTAAATAATACTAAAAATTTCAATATTAAAATTTCAATTCATTGTTAAATTCAGAATTCAAAATTACAACATAAATTTTCTTTTTTAATTTTTTTTTGATATCAATAAAATTTCTTTTGGTTTTAAAATTAATGGGAGTTAGTGTACGTTATTTTTGATTTGTGTAACCCTGTGTGATCCTACCACTCTCACATTAGAATTAAGCTTTGAAATAGAAAAAGACTGTAGAGAACCTCGAAGCGTCATTCAGAAAGATAACCAAGTCCGTTGTAACCCTAATTTGGAAGCTCACTTGGACGGCTCAGACACCCCCCGCTTCCAAATTTATTTAACATCTATTAAGGGCAAGTGAGAAAACACAAAACCGATTTCATCTCTTGATCTGTGCGGGTTCTAAACCACGCAGAACTGCACGATCTTGAGGTGAATTGGGGCAAGATCGTGTTCAATATATATAATTCTATGTATATCCCTAATATATTATTTTTATTTGTTGATCAAGAAACAATGATATAAATTTCGATGCAAATAGTTAACTAATAATGAATTTGTTATTTATTATGAATGTTATCAAAATGGAAACCTTGAAAATAAAACTCCCCTAAACCTGTTTATACTAAATATTTTATTTTGTATATGACGCTTTCTGAGTAGTCTGCGCATACGTATGCGCATCTCTTCCTTTTTAAAGGTGAGTCCTATTATTTCTCATCGTAATCATACCAACATATTTTTCCAAACAATAAAATAACTAGATCTTAATTGGATTTTTTTTTGTTTGGTATGTGGGTGACTTACCGGCTCTGTAAGTGAAAAATAATCCGAAATCGTAGGCCTGGTAATTATAATCGCTGATTTCGAAATCGATAAAAGACACTTTGTCTGTCTCCTCGTCGTAGACTATATTACACTCGAAGAGGTCGTTGTGGCAGAAAACTACAGGCACATTCAGCGCATCCACCACCCCTCGCAGCCAATCAATCTCACGATACACCTCCGACTTGGACGGCAACTCGGACCAATTTCTGTAAATAAAGAAACAAATAAATATGATATCAATAATTAAATAAAAAAAATTCCGATCTCTGTGTAATTCAGCATTTTAGAGACAAAATAAAGGATAATAGAATAGTAGCTAAACCAACTACTGCAATTGAACTAGTCATATTAATATTATTATTAATAAGCTCAAAATATGTTATGAAGAAAGAGAAATTAGGACATTAGCCAGCTAAATAATCTTAATCTTTGCCTATTATTAATTGCCAGGCGCAGGTATCTTGCAGTCTCCAAGACTCCGCCAGTGGGTTTTAAGATAATAATTTAAATTTCTTAATTTTTTAATACATTTTCCTTTGTCATGAACCATTAGTGGGTTTTAAAATAATAATTTAATTTTCCTAATTTTAATAGATTTTATTTGTCATGAATTATTAGTGGGTTTTAAAATCAAATTTAATTTTTCTAATTTTAATAGAACTATTGGTGGGTTTTAAAATTAAAAAAAATCACGTCGGTGTCGTCGGAAAAGCCGATTATAATAAGTACTAGCTACAAGGCCCGCCTTCGGCGGCCCACTTGACTACGACCCCTGGACTCCCACCCTGTTTTTAGATGCCTGGAAACATTGTAAAAGCTGAGAGAAAATTAAATTACTTTGTTTGAACCGTCCAACGCATCTGGCGCTATACCATGTTCACGCGGTAAAAACGTTAAGCTACTCTCAGCGGCGACCAAGTGTAAAGACCGCTGGCCTGGTTGGCTGTTGTACTGGTGCGGCAAATATTCTTAATACGCTCCGCGAGAGAGGGACTACGGTCTAGGGCGTAACGGGAATGAACAGTCTTAGAATAATTGACGAAATCCACAACAACCAGTTTAGCTAGTTAGTGCTTGTTGGGGATCTGTTCGGGAACACGACCAGCAGGCATGCTACACGAAAGACAACGCAATGTTATTCGTGTGGCAAGGGAATTGACCAACCTCTCAAAAACTTTTAAATAAGGTCAGCTAGAACTAGGCGCGGCGTAGAAGTCCATGCAAACATATGCAAAAGGATGTAGCTGTATTGGGCTGTGGTGAAGCTCTAGAAGCATAGTTCTGAAATGCTAGTATGCAACTGTTGAGAACATCTGTGTGTAAGATCACCAGTAGTACCAATTCAACTTGGTAAAGGAAATAGCTGACCCTTCATACTTAAAATGGCTGGCAGAACACAACTGTCTGAGTCTTGCGATCCGGTAGATTGAGGCCTGGCGACCACACGGAGATGTGATGCTAGTCTGTGTGCAATGGTAATCAGTCAACGCACATATCGAAAGATAGAAGAAATGGTCCACTTGCAAACTTAAGAGACCAAACCTGAATTGGCGCATAAGGTGGGTTTCTGGCACCAAGCGAAGAGATCTGCCACGGTCACAAATTGGAAATCTGATTTCCTTTTTGCCGATAATTGATTCAGCGAGGGATTCGCTCTGCGATATCTCAGGCGATGAATAGGGCTGCGACTATTCCATGAACCAATTGCAATATGGCTGATCTCCTGTCATGGATAGCGGGAAGCGTTTCCGAAACAGAAGAACTGGAGTATGAAAATACGCAAGAGAAGGTTCAAATAACCAGACCAAAGGGTATAAAACTACTGGTAGTACCTGGGTCAAGCCGTGAAGACGCTGTCTTCACCCCAGTTTTGAGGTAGGACTCGTACGGGCACTTAGATAGCTGTTGTTAATCGCCTGATGCTGATAGTATCAGTACTCGAGGGTGTATCATATACCCGCTATGCTGCACGTATGCCTCAAGCATACACCCCTTGCTTGGAGTAGATCATACGTGGTATACTGTTGGCCCACATTATGACGAAAGTCCTCTATGTGCGCCTGTTTTGGCCGTGGCCGTGATCCCGACGGATCCGGACTTACAAGCTAAATAAATCTAGTCGCCTGAACTGTTGAGATTAATGGACCCCCACCCTCCGAACCACATCCTCATCCCCCGAAACCCACCCAGCACCCCACTTCCCGCACTATGCACCCGTGTCCAAGGGCAAGAATTTACATTATTTCACCCTCCCCTGCTTTTTTTAAAAACAAAAGTTGTTAGAAATCACATTTCCTACAACTTTGCTAATAATAAAATTTGGCATAGAGTTAATTGTTTAAGAGTTATTTGATCATTGCCATTAGTGCGTCCCCCCCCCAACCCCTTTTTGGGGTCAAAATATCACAATGTTATATAGCTATAAACGTAAGTTAGAAGACATCCGATCCAAATATTAAATTTCATAATAATCCCTTGAGCCCTTTTTACGTGAATCGTGAGCAATTTTTTGAGGAAACCACGCCAAACATACAGACATACATTCAGAGAGGAATTTTGTTGAGGGTGTTTCCGTTCATAACTTAGCTTGAAACGTGTGCAAACAAAATTTGGCGTGATTTGGACCAATGTACAGACAAAACCTTAATTTTATATATATATAAATAGATAAGATAATAATTTTACTTTTTATTTTTATTAGAGTCCTCGGGGATCTGCTCGAAAAAGTCATTGAGCTTGGTCCAGGCGTTGGGCTCGCATTTGATCCCTTTCGGGTGACACCTGTGGAATTTCGCCAGCAATTCGGCAATTTTAGTGCGATACGGCTGAATGATACACTCAGCGTTGGTGAGCATCCGCCCGGGGGTATACTCGTAGACTATACCGTTGACAAAAGTCGCCACCAGAGGCGCTGTCAAACCAATCTCCGATAAATACTAAGAAAAGAAAAAACTGATTATTTATTTTATTTACATAAAAATTAAAAGTTATTCGTACAATTTGACAAGTCACGAGATACAATATAAGAATTACTATATGTAAATGACTAGTAAAGCCACCAACCACCACCAGAGATCTCTACTGTAGACTACTGTTAACTTAGGAACATATTTGAAATGGAAGCGTAAACATAACATGTTTACGCTTAGAGACAAACAACTTGAAATTTAATTATCCCTTTCAGGATAGCTTTACTTATTATAATAATTATCTTTATTATATTACAAACATTACAATAAAGAAAATTATTAAAATAAGGGAACAAACCTGAAAGGGATAATTAAATTACAAGTTGTTTGTCTCTAAGCGTAAACATAACAAGTGACGCTTCCCTTTCAAATATGTTCCTAAGTTAACAGTAGTATACAGCAGAGACCTCTGGTGGTGGGTGGTGGCTGTACTAGTCATTTACATATATATTAAATATATTAATATTAATAATAATAATAATAATAGGGGTCGGTAGCGCAATCGGTTAAATCACCAACTTTTCTAATCCGATTAGGAGAACATCAACCTAGACTTCATCAGTTCGATCCCAGCAAGAAGCAAAGTGAATTTATTTGAAAATAATAAAAAACCGACCCATCGGCTCGAGAAAC
Source organism: Forficula auricularia (assembly GCA_024734495.1). Classification (NCBI taxonomy): domain Eukaryota; kingdom Metazoa; phylum Arthropoda; class Insecta; order Dermaptera; family Forficulidae; genus Forficula; species Forficula auricularia. Next base: position 138,212 of record JALMQS010000279.1, read on the forward strand.
TGACAATCTCTGGTTCTACAAAACCTCGCGCATGCGCAGGACAAAATTTCGTAACAAGCGACCATGAATAGTGAGAGGCAAAAACAAGATTACCCCAGGTGGTAACCAATCCACCCACCCTCGAGTGGCAACCGGGCATTCAGATTCTGGGGGACCCGGACCATCACGAAATCAAGGAAGAAACAGTGGAAGAATAGCGACAAAAATCCATACATACCTGGGCTCCTTTAACATCAACACACTCATCCGGCCAGGAAAATTACATAGCCTGACCATGGAATTCGATAACACGTTCCGGAAAAAGATAAGAGGCGTGGAAGGTCCAACCAGAAAGAAACATCAAGCTTTGCGTGATCCCAAATATTGTATACATAATCAGTGGGCCCTCAGTAGACTAAAAGTTTAGTCCAAGGGCCTAGATTTTCATTTTTTTGACCCCCCCCCCCCACCTTAAATGATTATAAATAATTTTATTAAATATATATAAGAGAGATGCCAGGCTTATGGTACAGTCATGTGGAGGGCCACAGCAGTTTATTACAATTTAAAATATTAATATAACAAAACTGTGCTTTTTCTTACCTTGTGCACCAGTTTTTCTTTTTTTCGATCCATAAATTGTTCCGAATTGTTTCCATAAATTTTAAATAGAAGAATCTCGTTGTCCTGGTGACAGCAGCGCATCAATTTGTTCATCAAACCACCGGACAATTGCTACAAAAAAAAAAAATATTGTTATTATAGATATAAAAATAAATACCAGGGAAAAAAAGATTTATATATGGCGATATTTGATTTTTTTCATATATGGAATTTGGCAAGATATGGCCATATTAAAAAAATTATCACTTGTTCTTGAATGTCTTTTTTTTATGATATTGATGTGAGAAGGAGATACACCAGAAAGTGCATCCCTAAAGGCCTGTATGGGCTGGCCCCTCCATCGTGAAAAGAACAGAGTAGAAGGAAAGAAGCCGGGATCACGAGCCAAATCTCAGAAAGTTAGATACAATCCAATTTACTAAGTTTTTTAAGTGCTTCGAGCAGTGGTAAATTCTCCGCGCGATAAATTAGGTTAAATTTATCTCGCACTTAATTTTTATTACCAGACCCTATACTTACAGAAAAAATGTCTGGGTATAGCCGGGAATCGAACCCGAGACCTCCGGGTTGCCAGCCAGACATTCTGACCATTACACCAAAGAGGCGGACCTTATCCTCTTTCCACAGTAGTCGAGGGTTTTATCGGGAATTGTTTTTGGTGAATTTCCATATATGGCTATGTATAACCATATATTCCCATATATAATCATGTATGGACATGGGATTACGAAAAAACATATATGGCCATATATAATATTAAGACACAAAAATGTGTGGTGAATTTACATATATGGCTATGTATAACCATATATCCCCCCCTAAAGCCCTCTTTACGAGAAACACGCGGTTTTCAGCACCCCTTCGCTGTCAAATTGGATAAAAGTCGAACAAGCGCTTTCGCCAACTCTTTTATCCCTATGTCCTCCAGAGACTGGAACTCGCTCCCTGCCACCATCTTTCCCGCGACTTATAACCTTCAGCTATTTAAGACCCGTATCCACAGATACCTTCGACCCCCGCCCAACCCATAAAATTCTTTCTTCTTCTTTTCACGATGGAGGGGCCAACCCAAGGCCTTTAGGGGTTGCACCTTTTTGGTGTAACTCCTTCTCTCATCATTTTCATAAAAAAATATACAATCATGTATGGTCATTTATAGGATTACTCAAAAAACATATATGCCCATATATAAATCTTTTTTTCACGGGTGAATAAACATTTATACAAAATCCAAACGTTTCGGGAGAATTTCTTCCTTTTTTCAATCTAATTTTAAGAAATTTGGACAAACAGTGTCTTTAATAAAAGGATTGATATAGCAACTATAAATAAATAAATATTTCGAAAATAGACAACACAGACAGAGATTGTCTTCTATTATATATAATTGGACGAAGCTGCACTTGTGGTGGCCACCACTACTTTAAACTAATTAGCAGACAGTATCCTCTAGCTCTAGGGTTTCTTTAATAGCGTATTCAGACCAAGGGCGGATCCAGGAATTTTTATGGGGGGGGGGGAGAATGTATATAAGGTGGCCGATGTATATAAGATCTACTTTTTATCTCGAAAGTGTGTCGCGATCTAATTGTCTAAGCGCGGGGGGGGGGAAGAACTTTATTTTCAATTTTAAAATTTTTTAAAAAATAAATGTTTTTTTTTTACAAATTTCATATCTCATATTTTAAGTTCATTGAAATAAAAAAATAAAATTGTTATAAGTTCCTTGTCGATTTGACCGCCGTTTTTTGGCCTCTGCGTGCGACGCAAGTGTTGTACTCCCGCCAGGCACGGGCCTGTATGGGGGGGGGGGCGATCGCCCCTCCGCCCCCCCCCCTGGATCCGCCCTTGATTCAGACCCTAAGGGCCGGTTGTATGTCGCAAAGTAAATGCTTTTTACCACTAACACAGGGTAGATGGTAAATGGAGGGATTGGGATGGCCAATCAGACGGCAGACACTGAAAGTTCCTGTCATCTGATTGGCCATCCCAGCCCCTCCATTTACCATCTACCCTGTGTTAATGGTAAAAGCATTTACTTTGCGACATACAACCGGCTCCTAAGAGTTGAACGTTTCGTGATTGAATAAATACCTTGATGACGATCGCCTTGGTGGTCCATTTGGGCCGTATTTCGCTGATCGCCTTCAGAATCCCTGCCTCTGTCTCCTGCAGAGAGATGGTCAAATCCAATTCCCGAAACATTCCGTCCGATGTTCCCGGCTACAACTGAGACAAAACAACACAATTTAAATTCTTATTACCAGGAGAATAGCAAAAGAAGACAAAAGAAAACTCTTATCTCTGAACTTTGATTATTTATTTAATTAAAAAATAAACAATAATTAAATCTAAGGGCATAAATAAATCAGAGAGAATTACGAGAAATTATATACAAGCGTTATACAATATTTATAATAAAATAATTAATTTATAGTATTTGATAAACCGAGTTTTTGAAGTGATAACTTCTTTAGGCGGGCCTTACACACTTTTTATTTTACTTAGCAGTAAATGGGATTGATCCGTCACGCGTCACGCGACTCGATTGGACTATGTCTCTAAATCTCATACCAATTCAAGCCAGAGAGGCCGCTGCAGCATTAACTGATAAACCGAGTTTTTGAAGTGATAACTTCTTTAGGCGGGCCTTGTACACTTTTTATTTTACTTGGCAGTAAATGGGATTGATCCGTCACGCGTCACGCGACTCAATTGGGCTATGTCTCTAAATCTCATACCAATTCAAGCCAGAGGCCGCTGCAGCATTAAATCTAAGCTCAAACCCGTATGGAAATAAATAGATTTTCGAAATATGTTTTTAATATATTTTTAGAAAATATATTAAAAATATAAAATTTTGTTATATTTCTAAAATATATAAAAAACATATTTCGAAAATCTATTTATTTCCATACGGAAATTAATATCTTATATTTTAATTTTGACGCTCTCATGTACATTTATTTTCCTAGGCTGCGAATGGAATTGATCCGTCACGCGTCGCGTCACCCGTCACGGTTGGGCTCTGGTCTGAAAATATATTAATTATTCCTTTTTAAAAAATATTAAAAATTATTAAAATTTATTGTATGAAATCCAAAAATTAAAAAAAAAACAAAAAACAAAAGGCGTGGTACTAGAAAAAACTTTAATCAAGCTTTGTCGGCGAAACATAATAGATATGATGAAAATATGATTTAAGACATATTTCTAAAATTGAAAATTAGCCAAATTTTAGTTTGAGTTTTTGCTATTCCCGACCGCCCAGCGAGCAACAAAATAACTCGTCATCAGTCAATCACCTGGCATAACAAACAATTTTTTTTTATTTTTTAATTTAATAATAACAAATAATCAAACAAAAATTTGATTTTCAATAGGACAATAAATACTTAACAAATAACAATTAAACAAAATAAATACTTACTTGTCTTTTTTTTATTTATTAATAAAGACTGTGTGTGTGTGTGTGTATGTGGAATGTTCAGCATAATATACTGCAGGGGTGTATGGGAGTCATAATTTGTATTTATCACTTGACACTGACAGTCGGCGATAAATACTTCACTAATGCACTAATGTACATGAACTATCTATTTATAATTTTCCCGTAGGAATAAAACAAAAATTACGTAAAAAAAATAAATAAATATACTATTGGAGTAAATAAATAATACTTTTATTAGGTTCGAATATAAGAATCGGTTATAACGAGCGGGCGAGTCTGGCTATACTGAACAAATGTCTGTTTGTAGGAATGTTTATGTCTCCCCTACAGTTGCTCACTTGGGAGTGCAAAACATCGTCGAGTTGGCTGGCTGGTTAACAAGGAAGGAAGCCCGTGACGTCATCGTGACGTCACATCGATCGAAATTCCCTTCACTTTAATGTTCAGGCCAAGGACCTCCCTGGTTCAGGCAGAAATTAGCAATAGGGAGGGAATTCATTCGAATGGAAAATTGCAATAAAATTGGCGGATAAAATATACTTTTTAAATGCTTTATATTAGCTTCACCTGTATGTATGTATGTATGTATCTAAGTATGTGACTTTTGTTCTGTTGAATTCCGCAAACATTTCTCTATATAAATAATTGTTTTCCTACCCAATTTAAATGAAAAGTACCTGGAGGCACCGAGCGATGCCCGGTAACTTCTTCCTTCAGTTAAAACCTTTATTTTAATATTATTTTTAATTTAAAATTCTGATAAAAAGGTCGATTTTTATTTGAGAGCCGTTTTCAAATTAAAATAAACTGCAACGGATCGTTGCTAAACTTTATCCAAATTCATTTGAAATATTAATATGTTCTAGAGTAAAGTAATATATAATTTTACTAAAAACTTTATTTAACCTTTTTTGTGGTCCTCAAGGTACTTAATTAGGATATTAAATTCCATCAAAATTGGTTAAGTCATTTTCAAGATATTTAGAAAAAACTAAAAAAGTACTGAAATAAAGTACTAATGTTTGTGGACCAATATGTACTAAAAACTAATCAGCGCTTCATTTTGTTAAAAGAATGCTAGGTTTTTAATTTCATTTCAATCGGTGCAACGGTGTGGAAAAAATCGTGGGCCAAAAAAACGATAACATACATACATCCATACATCCATCCGCACGCACTAAATGAAAAAATCGCACTTTTTGGCCTCTCGACGAGACCCCATGTAATTTTTGGCAAAACCGTCACGTGCTAATATTCAACCTAATTGAATACTACAATTTGTGACTTTAATTGAGTCCATGAGTTCCGTAGTTTTTACCTGAGGACCCTTTGAAGCCACGCTTGCCCCGAGAGCGATTACAATACTTTACCCATGCTTTGCATTGGATAAAGTAAAAAATACAAATATATATATAGTATTCGCCCACTGTACCCCCCCCCTCCCCGCTTGAGCCCACCCCGAAACCTTGCCCTACCCCGGATCCCCCACCACTGCACCCCACCTCCTGCACCTGTTTTGATTCAACCATATGATTCATTTTTATTCATCCAATTGTTAATAAATAAAACCTATCAAAATGTGTTGTTTTTTCAGAAAATTGAGACCTGCTTATGCGAAATATATTTTTAAATAAATTCTTGATTATTTTTTATTCTATTAAATAAATAAAGTTCTTTATAAAAACAATTATAAAACGTTTATTAATATTTCTAACGTTTAGGTTGAACAAAATATGTTAAAATGCACAATCACAATACTTCTTCAAGGCCTTTGAGAACAATGGATTAATCTGACCCATTGTCTGTCTGGGTACAAAAGGAAAAGAGTAACCTTTTTTAAAACCATAAGAATGGGATTTGTCTACCTGAGAATAATTAATTTGATTACGAAAAAAACCCATCAAAAACAATTTTGTCGAAGATGAGACCGTGACAGATCGAATTGTCACCCCAAAAACCCCTAACCCGTGTATTTCATCAAAATCGGTAGAGTCGTTTTCAAAATAGAACCAAGATACAAATATATAAATAAATAAATATACAATCTTTGTTCGTTTAATAAGAGTAGATAGATAAAAATAATAAAAATAAATACATTTCATTCTGTTAAAATCCGCAAGCTATGTAGTCCAGTCCTTTGGGAAAGATTTTGGGATACTTCTGATTTTTTGCATATACTATGTTTTTTTGGGCGCTGAATCCAAATCTGAGGTCTTCCACCAAAATTTCGTGACGCAACATTGTAGAAAATGCAACAAAAAAAAAGGTGAAAATTTATATTTTTTGGCTTATAAGATATGATTGATATCCAGCATTTTCCATGATAGGAAATGATCTATTTAAAAAAAAAAATCGCAGTTTTTCCTTCATAAAATGAAAACCACTCATCCTAGAAACTTGATTTCTATATCATTCTTTAGGAAATTTTGTTGACTTTGAACGTTTGCTTGGAGTATTTTTTTTTTTTTTTTTTTTTGATAAAATTCTTAGATTTATAGATATCCAGCATTTTCCATGATAGGATATGATCTGAATCAAGGGCGGATCCAGGGGGAGCGGAGGGGGCGACCGCCCCCCCCCATAGAGGCCCGTGCCTGGCGGAAGTGCAACACGTGCGTCGCACGCAGAAGCCAAAAAACGGCGGCCAAATCGACAGGAAATTTATAACAATTTTAAACTTAACATTTGAGATATGAAATTTGTAAAAAAAATAAAACATTTTAAAATTGAAAATAAAGTTGTATGTGTGTGTGAGGGGGCTCTGCCCCCCCCCCCCGCTTGGACAATGCGATCGCGACACACTTTCGAGATAAAAAGTGGATCTTATATACAACGGGCACCTTATATACATTCTCCTCCCCCCCCCATAAAAATTCCTGGATCCGCCCTTGATCTGAATCCTCAAAAGTGTTATGAAAAATTCTGGATATATATAAATCTAAGACTTTTATCTAGGATGGGTGGTTTTCATTTTATGAAGGAAAAATTGCGATTTTTTGAAAAAAATTGCAGTTTTTCAAAACTTCAACCTCATTGCGGCACGGATTACTATTTATCCAATTAAGATAAAACTTTGTTTGAATTGTATCAAATTTAATCTAGTTTAAAAATGTATATAGTGGTCTTTGTCGAAAACGTGTTCCTTCATGGTCAAAATGAGAAAATATCAAAAAAAAAAGTGCGAGTTTGTGGGTGATCCCGGGGGACTATGAGGTCGAAAAATTGGATTTTGCGTTTGAGCCGGAACAGTTGGTCAGAGAAAAAACCTAAATATTAAAATTTGTAGAAAATTTTATGACCTTTAATTTTGAAAAGGAAGATTATTTACGAAAAGTTGACAGTTTTCTAGTTATAAGCAAAAAACCACAAAAAATGGAAATTTTCATATTTTTTGAATTTTCTACAATGTTGAGTCACGAAATTTTGCTGGGTGACCTCAGATTTGGATTCAGCGCCCCAAAAACATATATATACAAAAAATCAGAACTAGCCTCAAAACTTTCCTCATAGGGGCCCATTTGAACAGAATTTGACTGGAATAATTGTACTTTTTAGAAGCATGTTTTTTAGTTTTTATTTTAAAATATATATTTATTATAGAAGTAAATGAACCGCGAAAGTTAAATAATAATATTTCAATAATTTCAGAGTGTTAATTTGACATATCTAGAAGTTATTTATTATTTTTGAAAAAGGAAAAATGATATTGATTTTTTCTGTATTCGAACCCGTGTTTTTCTCTTTAGCCGAGGATGCGTTAGCCAACCACACCCTCCCTACCCTACCATTTCTAGATATGTAAAATTAACAGTCAGAAATTATTGAAATAAATATTTAATTTTCGCTGTACATTAACTTAAATGAAATAACATCATTGGCCTATCTATTTATTTGACCTTCAATTAATTTAACTATCTATTTATTGAACTATTAGCTTAATTTCCTATTTACCTACATCTTCGTAGATATTTAACAGTTACTTATAATTTCCAAAAACAGTAACTATTGATGTATCTATTTATTCATCTATTTGTTTGTTTATTTAATTATCTAATACCGAATAGTCCTTTTTTTAATTTTTAATTTTTTTTTTAAGAGAATTAAAATTTTGTTTCTATAAATTATTTTTTATATGGTATTTTTGATTTTTTTGATTATCATTGGGCTCTGACTTTGCATTAATAATAATTTCATCATTGAGCTCTACCAATTAGTCTTCGATAGAAAATATCCACAATTAATTAAATTAACTAATTATCATTATATTTGTAATGAACTATTAGTGGGGTTTTAAATAAAAAATAATAATAATAATAATAAAAATACTTAAATTAAAAAAAAATGAAATTTTGTTACTCGAAGCATCGAAATCGTTAAGAGCCATTTTCGAGAAGCAGATTCTTTATACTACATATATCCTATCAAGTTTGAGTTGCTTACCAAAAAAGAATTTAGTCTTTTTGATTTTAAGTCGATTCTTCCACATTTTCAGTAGAGGTTTCCATTAATAGTCAAAACATCAAAAATGGAATTCAATAAGGTTATTCCTCTAGTATTAGATAAGAATCGATCGTTATTTTTGATTTTAAGTCGATTCCTCCATGGCTTCAGCAATGGTTACCAATAATAATCGAAACGTAAAATACCTAATGTAGAATTGTTATTCCTCAAGTATTAGATGAGAATCAATCGCTATTTTTGATTTTAAGTCGATTCCTCTGTCTTCAGCAATGGTTACCAATAAAAACCGAAACGTCAAAAATCCAATATAGAATGATTATTCCTCAAGTACTAGATGAGAATCAATCGCTATTTTTGGTTTAAAGTTGATTTCTCTATATCTTCAGAAATGGTTACTAATAAAAACCGAAACGTCAAAAATCCAATATAGAATGGAGGTACTTAATTAGGATATTAAATTTCATCAAAATTGATTAAGTCATTTTCAAGATATTTAGAAAAAACTAAAAAAGTACTGTAATAAAGTACTAATGTTTGTGAGCCGATATGTACCAAAAGCGCTTCATTTTGTTAAACTAATGGTAGGTTTTCAATTTCATTTCAATCGGTGCAACGGTGTGGAAAAAATCGTGGGCCAAAAAAACGATAACATACATCCATACATACATACATACATACATCCGCACGCACTAAATGAAAAAATCGCACTTTTTGGTCTCTCGACGAGACCCCATGTAATTTTTGGCAAAACCGTCACGTGCTAAAATTCAACCTAATTGAATACTACAATTTGTGACTTTAATTGAGTCCATGGGTTCCGTAGTCTTTACCTGAGGACCCTTTGAAGCCACGCTTGCCCCGAGAGCGATTACAATACTTTACCCATGCTTTGCATTGGATAAAGTAAAAAAAGGGAGATTGGAGGAGGGAGGGAAGTGAGAGGGAGAATTTGTTAACCAATCGACTTGATTGAATTGAAATAATTATAGGAAAAGAGGTTTTTTTATCTAATTAGATTTTTCCTCTTATTAAAAACAAGGACTAAAGATGAATAAGGACACTCGATGGTGGAGAAGTAATCTCCGAAATCGAAGAAAAAATACAATGTATACATTAATTAATGTAAAATAATTGGTTTAATAAAATTTATAAAAAAAAAATTTATTGAAAAAAAAATATATTTTAATTTCACTATGGGGCTAAATAAATAAATAAATAAACACTTGTAGATGATTATATAGTCATTAATTCAACCTGAACGACTATTGTACAGAGAAAAGTTTAAATTAAAATGACAGACACATACTTTGATTGATAAGCATGTGTGGGTGAAATGTGCTTAAGGAAGGGAAGATATATCTAGCATATTTACCATAGAACATTGAATTCTAGATTTCCCTTTTCTCTTAATTTTATTTATTTATTTTTTACACAAAATACAAAAAATAATATAAATAAATATATTCATATCTACAACATTTATATTATAATAAATATAAATTGATATTATATGTATAATGTTATATTATATATAAATATATATTATACTACATATATATAAAATAAATAAGTAAAAATAAAAAAATAAATATATTTTTTTTTTTGAAAAATATTTTGACCCAGAATCGATAATATATATATATAGGTATAGATTTATGTTTACTACATCTCACAATTATATTGAATATTAATAAATATATGTTCGTTTTTTTATTAGTAAAAGCGTCAGTCAGCATGAACAGCCATAGAGTCACTAAGAAATAATAAATAAATAAATAATATAATAATAAAAATCACGAAATTGAAATTGGATTTATAATAAAAGGTGATAAATACCAAAACTTACCACCACAATTTAATTAATAATTCAAAATTTAACATAAATTTAAAAATAATAATAATTGATTATTAGAAATAGATTGTTTGTTTTTAAACAATGAATAATCAATAATTAAAATAAATAAACAAAACACCCTCAGTGGCAGAAAAATGAACTATTCTTTATAAACAAACTTATATTAGTTAATTTTTCTGAATAAAATATTGGATTTTTATAAAAATTAATAAATACATTAAAGAATATTGAGTAGATATTGATGAGGCAGTCCAAAAAAAGAACATAATTTATACTATCTTTTTATTCATAAACCGACGTTTCGAAGCTATTCACTCCTTTAGGGTTTTGAAAAGTCATTGAATACTATCCTTTAATTCATAAACCATAAATAGATATTGATTAGGCAGTCCAAAAAAAGAACATAATTTATACTATCTTTTTATTCATAAACCGACGTTTCGAAGCTATTCACTCCTTCTTTATGGTTTTGAAAAGTCAGTGAATACTATCATTTAATTCATAAACCATAAATAGATATTGATGATGCAGTCCAAAAAAGAACATAATTTATACTATCTTTTTATTCATAAACCGACGTTTCGAAGCTATTCACTCCTTCTTTATGCTTTTGAAAAGTCAGTGAATACTATCATTTAATGCATAAACCATAAATAGATATTGATGAGGCAGTCCAAAAAAAGAACATAATTTATATTATCTTTTTATTCATAAACCGACGTTTCGAAGCTATTCACTCCTTCTTTATGGTTTTGAAAAGTCAGTGAATACTATCATTTAATTCATAAACCATAAATAAATATTGATGAGGCAGTCCAAAAAAGAACATAATTTATACTATCTTTCCATTCATAAACCGACGTTTCGAAGGCCATTCACTCCCTCTTCAGGGCCCTGAAAAGTCAGTGAATACTATCCTTTTATCATAAACCGACGTTTCGGAGGCTATTATCTCCTTTAGGGGTTTGAAAAGTCAGTGAACCCTGAAGAAGGAGGTAATAGCCTCCGAAACGTCGGTTTATGAATTAAAGGATAGTATTCACTGACTTTTCAAAACCATAAAGAAGGAGGGAATAGCCTTCGAAACGACGGTTTATGAATAAAAAGATAGTATAAATGATGTTCTTTTTTGGACTGCCTAATCAATATCCACTCAATTACACTTATCAGTCCGTCTCCAAAAATTACTCCAATCTTATTAAAGAATATGTCATTTGTAGAAAAAAGTGGTTTCCAACAATGGAAGAATTCCAATTTAACAATGCATTTTAAGACGAATTGTTTTATTTATATACTCGGTATGTCCGGGGAGTAGGCTTAAAAAAATTGAGTATCGTATTTATAAATGTCTAAAACGTGGAGAAAAATATTTATTTTAGTTTTTAAAATATTCAAAAATTCATTATCTCCATTGTTATACCATATATACAAAGGAAAGATCTAACAACAAGGTATTAAGTCCTACAAAAAGGCTCTTAAAATACCGTTTTCATACATTTTTTTTAATTGTTAAACCTGTTATTGAGCAATCTCGAAAACGCTGTATTTCTTAGCGGAATTGAGGGTAAACCATCAAACTTAGGGGTAAATATCTCGTAAATGGTGACACAGAGTCTCGTAGTTTTTTGATAATATAATTCTTATAGTCTCAAAAATAGGATATTGTTTTTTTTAGCAAATTTCTAAATGCGCTTTTAAATCAATGAATGAAAACGTCTGCCATAGCTCAATTTAGAATAAAAAATTTCGAAGTTTCATATCTGGAAAACTGTGACGCTAGGGTCTCTGAAATTGTATCCTGTAAGTGTGTCGGGGTCAAAATGAACATTTGATGTGAGTTAATAAAAAAAATTCTAAGAAAATTTTTGGATATTTAACCTTCTTCTTTGTCTAAATTCTCAATTTCATAATTAATAGTTCAATGTTCTATGTACTGGTAACTAGATCATTTTTGGGTCAGAACTATGTTCCGATATCTTTACCAAAATCGAAAACTTTTTTAAATTTACTTTTCTCTCTCAAACCAGGTAAATTCTTTACAAAAAAAGTTCCCATAATTCCAATAATAAAACCGATATCCAATAATTTACTATTGCGTCTGAGTAGTGATTCTAGAGTACTAAACGGAAATTAAAATGGTAAATATCACTTTGGTCAACATAATAGCAATTTTAAGTTTATGGTAAATTTGCATACAGCCTGCTACAGTCTTATCACAGCTGAAATTCCCAAGATGTATACAGCTCTACTTTTTGCAGGAATGCTTGTAGAATGTTCCAAGCTCTATGCCTGTTCTCGCTGACTATACAACGACAAGATTTCCTGGAGCGACAATAGATTTATGGAAAATACCGAGGGGGTGAACCGCAAATGGAATTAGGTGTACATGTCTTTGGAATTATTTTGGAATTCATTAGATAATGGCCCTACATCTCTTGATCTTCTACTTGGAAATGAAAATGCAAGTGGAAGTAGGTGTACACGATATTAGGTCGCGGGTCAACCCTAAGTGTATCTTTTTTTAAAAGCCCTCTTGATAACACGCACACTCATACAGTATAGTAGTTTTTAAAAATCTTAACTTCCACAAAAACAAGATATTTTCACTACCTTGGTATAAATATTTTTGAGCCAGAAGTTCTAAGGCTAGAAAGCCCAATATCTAATCAGTTCTCCATATTAGAAAAATTAACTTTTTAGCACAAAACGGAAAACTTTTTACGACTTTTCGTTCTTAAGTTAATCGTGAATATCTGAAGGAGTTAAGGAATTCCGCTACCTAGAAAGTAAAATAACATGGGATGGGAGGAGCGAAAACGAAATTAAATCAAGAATTACCCAAGCAAAAATGGGGTTTAATTCAAAACAAAAAGTACTATGCTCATCCTCAATTAGCTTAGAAAACAGGACACACACTGAGACATGGGGGACTGCTTAGGGGATGATCATTTGGAGGGGGAGGCGGGAAAGAAAAGGGGAAGGGGAAGGCCCAGATTAGAATATTTCAACCAATAATTGGGGATATGGGAGGCAAGACATTTAGAGAGCACAAACAGCTGGCGGGGGACAGAGTCGAGTGGAGACGGGTGGTTGCGTCAAACTAGTCTTAGGACTGTATACTCAATGATGAATATGATGAATATCTGAATCCAGAACACAGACCGAAAAACAATCATGGTTGAAAATTATTTTCTCCAAATTTAAGACATTTTTAAGCACAATGAGCAAAAAAAATTGAAATTAGAAATCTTTTTTCAGAAAATTATTAATAAGGATTGCCTGTCTGCCGGGAGTACCGAATAATTTTACTTTAGAAAAAAAAACCGAGAATGGTTAAGCAAAGAATCGGTTATTGTTGCCGGCACTATAGAAGGACACCTGATCTTCTTCTACCTATTTACTGTTCATTGTTCTTGAAGTACTGCAACAGGTTGTCAAGGTTGAGCTTGATGGCCGCGAGGTCGCTCTGCAGTCGGTTCATGTTGGAGCCCCGTGTCCTGGCGGCGAGGATTTCCAGGACAGCCTGGACACCCCTGGCGTCCAGACAGGCGTCCGTCTTGCTGTCCTTGACCAGGTGCAGGTTGTTGCCGGTCCGCTTGGCTGTCACGAGGATGGCTGCTTGCGGGGGGTTGTCGTCGCGTTGACGGCAACGGGACCAGGTCCACTTGTCCAACGCGTGTTCAATGGCCCAGGTGGCCTGGACGCGAGCCCTGGTTGCGAACAGGTCTGCCCGCAGGCGTAGTCGACGGGTGTCGCTGACGGCCAGCCCGGTGAGCACGTTGAACATGACGAGGACCACGCAGAAGACGAAGGCGAGGAAGAGGGGCCGCATCGGCCAGGGGGCGAACTCTACCGGCGAGCCATCGAACTCGCCCACCGACATCACCAAGGTCCGATAAAACGAAGTCCCCAACGAGCAGAAGTCCCGAGACGATTGAGAAAATCCCGAGCAGAACTGAGTGTCGAAAAAAGACCGGAACGCCAAGGCGAATGCCGCGATCACTGGAAAATACCTACACACACACACACACACCAGGCAATTAGACATCAACATGATAGACAATAGACATTGAAAAAGTTAACTTTGCCAATGAAGGTGTCCTCTCCTTGATGCAAATAGAAATTATATCTTAGATAGTTATATATTACGCGAAAATTGGTTGACTTATAACTTATAACAAAACAGTAACAAAGACAAATGTTAAATCGAATAATAATAATCAAATAAATAAACGATTATGAACTACTAAGTGCATAATTAGAGCCGCATCTCTCTCCAGCCTCAACAATAATCTTAACAACAGGTACTACTCTGGAGTCTCACCTATCTGGTAATCGGTTGGTCAGAGAGAGAAAAATTCCTCTTCTTCTTCTTATACTTCTAACATATATAGGTGCGAACACCTGTTTCTCCAACATATATTTAGTCATTAGGGTCATAACTCTGTTTCCATCTTTTCTTCGGTCTTCCACGGCTTCTGACCCCCTCGGGACTGTTTTTTGCCAATATTTTCGAAATACGGTTGTCTTCCGTCTGTCTACATGGGCAGCCCAGCTTCTTACATGAACCCAATCGACTATGTCCTGAAGACCGCTTATTTTCCTAAGGTGTTCGCTTCGGATTTTATCGTGCAGGGTCTTCGAATGGATGGTTCTTACAACTCACATCTCAGTTGTCTGGAGAAGCTGCTTTGTTGTGTCTGCACTGGAATCAGCCCCATATGTTATTATCGGGCGTACATAGCTCTTATATATCCGAATGTTACCATAATAATTTCCAAAATTATATTTCATGCAAAAAATCCGAATGTCTTGTAAAAAAAACACTAAAATACAAGAAAAGAACAAAGTGGAAGGAGTTTTAGAATCGATTTCTCGAAAACGGCTCCAACAATTTCGATGAAAATCCGGGATTAGGGGGTTTTTGGGTCGAGAAATCAATCTGACAGGGTCTCCTCTTAGTAACTTTAATATGATAGCTTTTCTTTCTGAAGTAAAGTAATTATTCACTGGTGTGTATATTTATCTCATAAATGACTTAAACGATTTTGATTAAACAATTTATATACAGTATTTTGATGCAAACCAGACTCGCACTAGTTAAGCTTTTTAACTTGAATTCTTTGTTTGTTTTTGTAGAATCTTGCGATTAAAAATTTGGATCCATTTTTAATAAGCAGCCATACATCATAGGTATTTTAGAAGACAAATTTATCAATATTTTATTAAATACAATTAGAGATAAAAATATAAATAAATAAATAAATAACTGGTTACCATGCTAGTACATGCAAGCAGCTCTGTGAGACTCTCTTGAAAATTTCAATCTGTAAAGCAAAGCGGGGCACTCTGCCCGTCAACTGGACCAGTTTGCCGAACGATGTGAAAATGGCAAGCAACTCAATCTCCTGGAAGACATTTTCAAATAAAATAAAACAAATAAATAAATAAATACAAATCTTTTAGAAAAAAAACAAATCCCCTAAAAATGTTTATTATTTAAAAATCCAGACATTTCAGGAGAATAAATAGTTATAATTATAATTAATTACGTGTACGTGACCAGCTGCGAAGCCCGCCTTCGGCTATTTTCACGTGGTATGGTATTAGAGCCTTATTATATATAATAATAGTCTTAAGCAATTTATACGATCGATACGGAAAAATATTAGTAAAAAAATCTTTCAACAAGACTCAGAACCAAAGCTAAGGAGCTTAATACCACCACTGCGCTACTGAGTGGTTATATATGAAAAAACTTATAGGTTGCATTTTTTTGATACAGAATTTTAATTATATTTTTGTAGATGTTAGATATATATTTGCCACCTGCGAAGCCCGCCGCTCAAATCTTCCTGGCTAGAGGGATACGCCCCCTGGACTAGTAGGTTTTAAAATAATAATTTAAATTTCATAATTTTAATAAATTTTATTTGTCATGAACTATTAGTGGGTTTTAAAATTAAAATCATCACGCGGATTATAATAAGTATAGATGTTTTGTTATTTTTAAATAATGGTTGAAGTAAAAAGTTCTGAGCCTTTTTCGTTAGATGGCTTTAATGAGCCATATCTCACGATCTATTGTCGTATCTGGTCATTCTTTTTTGCGATTTAAAGGTGACATAACGCTTTAAAAAAAGTTATTTTCCAGTTTTGTATTTGGTGAAGCCAGTTGTGTGTTAGAGCGTTCCAAAATGGAGGTAAAAAAGGAGAAAATTCTATACATTCTTCGGTACCACTATGATCAAGAGGAAAAAGCGGGGCAGGCGACCAAAAAAATTTGTGCTGTTTATGGACCTAATACAGTATCGAATGCAACAACAAAGCGGTGGTTCCAACGATTCCGTTCGGGTAATATGGACTTCGAAGATGGGACACGCTCTAGTAGGCCAATCGTCGAAAATATAGATAAAATCATGAAAATTGTTGAGTCGGACCAGCATGCAAGCACTTATTCCATTGCCCAGGAACTGAAGATTATCCAGAAATCCGTTTGGAACCATTTACATAAGGTTGGTCTCAAGAAGAAGCTCGATGTATGGATGGCACAAGAAGAGACGCAAAAGAAACTTTTGGACAGAATTGAAGCCTGCGATTTTTTGCTGAAACGATGGTGATCGATGGTGATGATGACTGGTGATGAAAAATGGGTCACATACGAGAACTACAGGCAAAAAAGATCGTGGTCCAAGCGCGGTGAGCCCAAACGATCGCCAAGCCCGGATTAACGCCCAAGATGGTTTTACTGTGTGTTTGGTGGGATTGGTAGGGAATCATCCACTATGAGGTTGTCCCATCGGGCCAATCACTCAATTCTGACCTATACTGTCAACAACTGACCAGATTGAAGCAGGCGATCGACGAGAAGCGGCCAGAATTGGCCAATAGGAAGGGTGTTGTTTTCCATTAGTGGACGTACACATCGATAACGACGAGAGCTTGGATGGAAGGTTATATCGCACCCGCCGTATAGCCCAGACCTGACACCAAGCGACTATCATATTTTCAAGCATTTGCAAAATTTCGTTGATGGTACAAAAGTGGTCTCAAGAGAGGCTTGTGAAAATGATCTGGTCTGGTTTTTCACCAATAGGGACGAGGACTTGTTCAATCGCAGAATTATAAGATTGCCTTCAAAAAGGATAAAAGTTATCGAACAAAACGGCGCATATTTGATCTAAAATTGTAACTTGGTTAATTTTATCGTCGAATTAAAGAGAAAAAGGCTCAAAACTTTTTACTTCACCTATTATAATAATATTATTATATAAAGGAATTTGAGCCGCGAAAGTTAAATAATGTAATCAATAATTTCTTATGTAATTTCTACATATTTAGAAAATTATTTTATTATTTTTTGAAAAGGAAAAATGAATTGAACCCGACCCATGTCTGTCTCCTTTACGAGAAGAGCGCCTTACAAACTAGTCTACGGATGATCCCGCCATAAAAGCTCTTTAGATCAAATATAATTTTTCTTTTTCGCGGCTTTTTCTTAAAGTTATGTTTTAGATAAATTAATATTTAAACGTTAGTTTTAATTTTTTCTTAAAGGAATTTGAGCCGCGAAAGTTAAATAATGTAATCAATAATTTCTTATTTTATTATTTTTTGAAAATGAAAAATGAATTGAGCATCCAACGGGATTCGAACCCGTGTCTCTCTCCTTAAGAAATTATTGATTACATTATTTAACTTTCGCGGCTCAAATTCCTTTAAGAAAAAATTAAAACTAACTTTTTAAAAGTTTATTTGTCTATAATAATATTATATTTAAAAATAACAGAACATTAATATAAATTACTGTGTAAAATTATGACATCACTAATAAATAAAATGAAAACTGATATCTAATTTGTTTTAACATTGAAAACAATTTATTTTAAATACATGTTGCAGGAAATTTAAGAGTGTTTGTAATTAATATGTATATTTATTTATTTTTAAATAATATGAAATTCAATACAACAAAGTTGGATTTGTAAAAAAAAATTTAGTGCAATAATTTTATATCTAACATCTCCAAAAAAAAAAGAATTACAATTATGCATGGAAATAATGCAAGTTTTGTAGATATGCCCCTGGAGTTTTTTTTTAAGGAGAGTAAAGAGACGCTGCCCGCCAGGGCCACCAGCCCGGAGGGCCGAGCTACGAAAAGCACGTGGGTAGGTATATGATGTAGAATAGAATGTTAGTTAGTTATATAAATTTATAATTTCTCTCATTAATAAATCAAAGAATAATTGATATAATTATTAACGAGAATTGTTTTGACAGCGTTGTTTTGAAAAAAATATATATCTCGCGAGACTACTGCGTCCGCCTCCGTGGTGTAATGGTCAGAATAACTGACTGGCAACCCGGAGGTCTCGAGTTCGATTTCCGGCTATACCCAGACATTTTTTCTGTAAGTATAGGGTCTGGTAATAAAAATTAAGTGGGAGATAAATTTAACCGAATTTATCGCGCAGAAGTACCACTGCTCGAAGCCCCTAAAACCTTAGTAAATTGGATATTGAATTGTATCTAAGTTTCTGAGATTGGCACGTGATCACGGCTTCTTTTCCTTCTACTCTGTTCTTTTCACGATGGAGGGGCCAGCCCATACAAGCCTTTAGGGGATCCACCTTCTGGTGTATCTCCTTCTCACATCAATATCATTAAAAAAAAGATCATGCTATTGGAGTCTGCGGAGTCTTAAGTCTGGACCGAGAGAGAAAAAGATGTGATCCATTTAGCTACAATCCAACGTCATTTTGCGTATAGCCCCCATGACACATGTATGGATCACCAAATGAATTTGAAATCTAAGATGTTATATATTCAATCTCCCAGCCCAGAGCGCCCGAATGTCATGCGGGCTATACGCAAAATGACGTTGGATTGCAGCCAAATGGATCACATCTTTCTCTCTCTTGGCTCAGGCTTAAGACTCAGCAGACTCCAATAGCATAATCCGCACTAGTCTCGCGAGATATATATTTTTTTCAAAAAAGCGCGGTCAAAACAATTCTCGTTAATATATCAATTATTCTTTGATATATTAATGAGAAAAATTATAAATTTATTTATTAACATCATTATTTCAAGTTAGAAATATATAAGTTCAGATATTATTATCATTGAATATTTGACAAAAATCACCTACATTTGATTCGCTATTGAATCAAATGTAGGAAACATTCGATTAGTTAGTTATGTGTTGGTTTGACTCACCCCGAAGGTAATTGTCGCGACGAGAAGATCTTCGGCGGTAATCTTCTCGGAGTGGCGAAGGTAAATGGGCCTCTCGAAAAGCAGAAGGCCCTCTCGCCTCCAGGCCCAGATCCTTACTATCTGGACAGGAAGAAAGAGAATCCAGCCGACAGCCGGTGGCAGCTGGGTGGCAATGTTCAGCATCCGAAAGGGCTTTCAAACAACAGTTGTTGACAACAGAAAGAAACAACCCACACAATTGCTTTGGAGCAATCAATTTTGGAAACTATGTAATAGACCAGTTAAATTGTGCTCAAAAGAGCCCCTCGGGGAAAGTTTTGGGGTAGTTTTATTCCGAATTGTAAAAATTCCTAAAATAAAATAAAATTCTATTGAAAAGGGGAGAAATTCTCCCCTAACGTTTGGAATATAATAAAATGAATTTGTTTAATTATAAAAGATTTGTATTTATTTATATTATAAAAACAATCCATAAAATTTTTTCAACATCATATATATAAAATTCTATGTATATCCCTAATATATTATTTTTGTTTATTGATCAAGAAACAATAATATAAATGTATAATTCTATGTATATGTATAATATTTGATTTTTGTTTGTAATCAGGAAACAATAATATAAATTTCAATGGATATACCTGTTTAAATAGGTATTTATTTATTTCTTAGAAACTATATGTTTTTTGGTGTGCTGAATCCGAATCTGAGGTTTGCCAACAAAATTTCGTGACCAAAAAATTTCCTTATTTAGGTTTTTTCTCGGGCTCAATCGCTAATTGCCGTATATTGGCTAGCTCAGCTAAAATCCAACAACTTTCAACAACAGTCAAAATAAGCCAATTTTCAACTAGCACTTGAGCCCGAATGGTTTGTCGGAGAAAAAACCTAAATAATAAAATTTGTAGGAAATTTTATTTTGAATAGGAAGGTCATTTACAAAAAGTTGATAGTTTTCGAGTTAGAAGCAAAAAACTCCCAAAAAATGAGTTGTTTTTTTTTTGAATTTTTTACTATGTTCCGTCACGAAATTTTGTTAATAAACCTCAAATTAGGATTCACCACACCAAAAAAACATATAGGATGGGAGAAATCAAAACTACCCCAAAACGTTCCGGGTAAAAACAATTTAACTGGATTATAGTTAATTATTTTAAATCAAGGGAGGATTTCGATCTTTTAATTTTGAAAATATAGTATGAATAAGAGTGAAATGGTTGGTTTAAAAATGGTATCAATATTATTAAGTAATAATATATTCTTAATATATTCGTATAAGCCTTTTATGTACCTTATATGGAAGAGATGCTGTATCTTAAATTTTCTTTGTCCTTAAATTTTAAATCATAAATATTCGATTCGAAAACTAAAAATTTTGAATATGTCATTCAACAAACCTGAGACACAATTTTGATTGAATTTTTCCAATTCCAAAATTTCATCTAAAAAGTGACATTTAAAAAAAATATGAATTCTAAAAATTATCGTTATTTTAAACAACAAAAACTCAGATATATTGAATCCATTTTTCTAATATTTATCAAAAAATTTTAGAAAATATTTTTATTTTTATTTTTATTCAAAGTAATTTCATCTCCAAGGCAATCTCTGTAGTATTGTCTATATTTAAAATATTTATTTGTTAAGTGTTGCTTTATTATTTATTTTTTTCAAGCAAATATTTTTTTTTAAATTTTCCATTGATAAAGGGAGAATTTTTCTTAAAACGTCTGGATTTTTTAATAAAAGTTTCTAGATTGTTTTTTAATATATAGTAGATTTGTATTTATTTATATATATTAAACAATAAATATTATATTCATTATATTGCATCAAGCAGAGGACAACCTCATTGATTTTTCTTTTTATAAATCATCAAATCTGCTACTCAATACAATATTATGTTATAGTAATTTTTTTGATTAAATAAATCATTATGTAAATATTAAAGAGATTATTTAAGAAGTTAGTATTTTATTAAAAATTGAAGAATCCGTAGAAATGAAAAAAACGGGCTAAGTCCATTTTTTCGAAAATTAGAGTGACTATATAGGGAGAGTGGCGACACGTACGGTCATCCGCCATTTCTAGTCGTTTGTTTAATTGGAGAATTTTAGGAAAATTAATAATTAAACACATTCTTTACACATATTAAAGATTATTTAATTAAAAATAAAAGGTAATAATAATAATATTATCTTAAATTTCTTAATATTATTTAGCTTAAAATACGACTCAAAATAGCGGATGGGGCTACGTGTCGCCACTGTCTCTATAGAGTCACTGTATCGAAAATAAGTTTATGACGCATTCTGGTGGCCATTCATCGTCACTACAAGCCAGTTGAAATTAATTTCAAATAACCCGGCAAGTTAACGAGATACAGCGGATCGAGGGGTGATCCGCTATTGGAAGTAGGTGCACACCTCTTTGGAAGTATTTTGGAAGTACTTGGAAATATTTGGAAGTACTTGGAAATATTTGGGAGTACTTGGAAATATTCGGAAGTACTTGGAAATATTTGGAAGTACTTGGAAATATTTGGGAATACTTGGAAATATTCGGAAGTAGGTACTTGGAAATATTTGGAAGTACTTGGAAATATTTGGAAGTACAAGTGGAAGTAGGTGGTACAGCATTTTAGGTCGCATCGGATTTTATTTTTCGTGGGAACGGAATCCAAATCCTTGGGCTTTTTTTCATAATTTAATTTTAGTTATTATTTTTTAAAATGTACTTCTTTTATACACTTAATCGGAGTGTTTTAAGAATTTTTTATTTAATTGTGAAAGTTTGAATTTGCTCTCCAGAAAAAATTACGAAATATGACTTACCTCGTTTTTCTCGTGGGGTTAGTATAATATATGTCTGTATTTAAGTGTATAATGTAAATATAAATACAAATCTTTTATAAAAAAACAATCTCCAAACGTTTATTAAAATATCAAATGTTTCGGGAAAATTTTTCCGTTTTTCAATGGAATTTTAATTTAGGAATTGTAAAAATTCCTAAAATAAAATTCTATAGAAAAGAGAGAAATCCTCCCAAACTTTTACGTAGTTATATAATAAACGTTTGAATTTGTTTATTTATAAAAGATTTGTATTTATTTATATTATAAAAACAATCAATAAATTTTTTTCAACATTATATATATATAATTCTATGTATATCCCTAATATATTATTTTTGTTTGTTGATCAGGAAACAATAATATAAATTTCGTTGGATATACATGTTTAATTAGATACCTAATAATAAATTTGTTGTTTATTATAAATGTTATCAAAATGGAAGCCTTGAAAATAAACAATAATTAAAACTAACCTTCCCTAAACCTGTTCATACAAAATATTTTATTTTGTATATGATTTAAAGAAATTATTTAATGTTATGGAGAAGGGGGATGACAATTTTTTATCGAAAAAAATGGATCTGGAGATGGTAAATATAAAGCTTTGTTTTCTATCACTACCGATTTATAGTTTTGAATTAACAGTCTCAATACCAACTATCAAAGTAGCTTTATAGTTTTTAGATAATCTAATTGGTATGTTTTGTTACTATTGTATTTTATAAGAGTTCCTCAAGAAACAGTCCAAACAGGGATGCGCCGTCCATATGTGCAAGTTCGTGCGGTGCACGAGAGCGCCAAGACCAATGATATAGAATATAATGTGAAGTGTTGCAATCGCCTGACTGGTTAGCGGAGTAGTCATACTCTTAACTAATCTCCCAATATAGTTGTCTAACTAGCAGGGACTCCCATTAAGCGCGATGTGGCTATTAAAGAACGGACTGATGCTGGCTTCTACCAGCGACATTTGAACATGATTGTGTCTGGTGATGCCCACCCCCTGATCGCCGCTTTTAAATTCACTTTTAAACTATTTATTATTCGTCCTATTGCTCTATTTGTAAAAAACTTTGAAACGTGAAAAAATGTTGTGGCTGCAGTAATTTTGGTTAAGTGCATATAAAGGCACTAATCAGTATTTCACAAGATGACGCAAAAGGGACTTGGCGCATCCCTGCCTATAAAACAACAACAAATCATAACAGTTTGTTGAATTAGCTAAAATTATAAAGCTACTTTGCTAGTTGAGAATTCTAGTTAAATTTCTGTATTGTCTGATTTCTGTTTCAAGGGCTTGTTCACCTGATGCAGCCAGTGGTCTGCCCAGAGATACATGGAGATGATGGCGATGAAGCTGGAGCCGAGGAGCGCCATGTCCAGGCAATTCTCCCTGGATCGCAGATACTGCCTGGGCGCCGTCAGCATCTGTAAGGTCTCCTTGACCAGCCAGCAGATCCAGATGGGCACGAGGAGGGCCGTCGAGACCAGCCTGAGCAGGCTGCCCTGTACATAGATACACCTGCAGTGGTGGTTAAACCTTACGGCCGCCGTCAGCGCACCCTAGCGGGGACAACTCACAAGTTTAGGATCGCCACGAACATAATGTGCAGGAGTAGGTAGGCGTAATGCCAGTAGCGGACGCGCTGCCATCGGAACGCGAGAAAACTTTTCGGTAACGGGTGGGTGAGCAGCTCGCGGGTATCCCGGTCGTCCCCGATGCTCAGCAGCCAACAGAGGGGCGTCTTCGACCTCGAATTGCGGGCAAGCCTCTCCAGCAAGTCGAAATCTATCCGTACGCTGGACATATCACACCACCGAAACAAAAAACAAAAGAATCGTTTCAATATCATCGGATCCTGAGTGGGAGGATCGGAGGGCTATAAGGGGAGATGTGGAGGCCCTTAAAAAAAAGAAATAAATATTAAATATACATAGGGTTATATGGTAAAACAACGCCCGGATTTCAAAACAATTTTCCAAATGATAAATACTAGGTGTACAAGTATGGAATGCGGATTTGAGAAACAGATGACGCACTATTGCAGTGTGTAGCAGATTTGACATAGATGGCACGTTGTTTCGCCATCAACAAGTGTCAAACGAGGATAAGTGATAAATTGAAAAAGTGTTTGCATAGTATTGTTTTGCTGTGATCAATATATCGAAATATGTGCCAAATAAAGAGCATTCGTCGACAGCATTAATTTTTTGTTTTCATTCGAATAGAACTCCTGCTGAATCATACCGAATGCTTCGAGAAGCTTATGGTGAACATGCTTCATCGCAAAATACGTGTGAAGCTGCTCTACGCGTTCCAACCCCTATCTCACTGCTAGAGAATTCCAGGGAACTCGAACGCTCACACAGAACAGAAAACTCTGTCTACATCTCCCGACAGCGTCTCCGGGTCTTTTTGGGTTACTCCTGGTTTCGGCGTTTCAAAAATGGTCA
Organism: Forficula auricularia; assembly: GCA_024734495.1. NCBI lineage: Eukaryota > Metazoa > Arthropoda > Insecta > Dermaptera > Forficulidae > Forficula > Forficula auricularia. Next base: position 163,110 of record JALMQS010000279.1, read on the forward strand.
ATTTGATGTTGCAGACAAGGAACACGGAAAACCGCCAAAAAGGTAAGAAGTTGCAGAATTTCAAGCATTGTTGAACGAAAACGATTGAAACCGTTAATACCAAACGCTACCAACAACAATTGATCAATTTGAACAGTTCACTGCTCAAAAAACGATCAGAATATCAAAAAAGACAACATCCTTATGTCATTTAGCTCCATTATAATGCTGCATCATACGGAAAAACCGGTTCGCGAGACCTTGGAAGCATTCAGCTGGGAAATTCTACACCATGCGGCTTACTCACCAGACTTTGCTCCTTCCGATTACAACTTGTTTGCATCGATGAGTCACGCACTTGCTGAGCAGCGCTTTGGTTCGTATGAAGATGTGAAAAAATGGCTCGATGAATGGTTCGCAGCAAAAGGAGAAGATTTTTACTGGCGTGGTATTCACAAATTGCCCGAAAGATGGGAAGATGTATAATAAGCGATGGAGCATATTTTGAATAAAGCACTTTTTATCATTCTTCCGTTTTGAAAGTATCGCGCTATTTTGTTGTGAGGGTTGTAAGTCCTCAAGGCAGCTGTATTTTACTTTATAATAAAAAAAATTGTTTTTCGATAGTGCGCTATCCTGATATCCTAATATCCTGTAATGAAAATGGATGGGAAGGCAAAGATAGTTCTCTTCAAAGGAGTATGAAATGAAAAGGTAAACAATTAACGTTTATATAAGAATTTATTTATTAAGTAATCAACAAGGGGAAGATTTTGATACATTTGGTGTAGATTGATGGGATAAAAAGGATAGTATTTGGGATAGTGTAGGTTTTTGGAACCTGGATTCCCGGCGCAAATTGAATGCGTTATTTGTGGACTTTTAGCTGCTCACTTGATGCACGCGGAGCTCAAATGCCTGGATTTACCTTCTCCGATTATTCAGAAAAGAAAGTGCGGGTTTCTTCCCGCTGTGGTGTGCTAGGTAGTTTATATGTTTTGTTGGTTGCCAAGCGATCGGGCGACCCAAAAACATATATTTTGCTCGGCTTAGCGATTGTTAGTGACCTTGAGTGTTTTCTGGACTTGTTGCCCAGAATAGAAGCATTGCCGCTGATTAGGGCAAAGGAAATGGTTCGCTCATGGAAACACCTTCAGGATATTGCCGAAAGTGGCTTAGAGCTTATTATTGAAAAACCTTTCAGGCCTATACAACTATAGCGAATAACACACTTATATAGAGTAATTCTAATACATGTTTACCCTATGGAGTCTGCTAGTATAAGAAATGGTTTGGCGCGGGGTAGCTAGGACCAAAGCGAAAAAAAGTGGTGGGGGAGTGAAGGTGTAAATGCGGACCATAGGAGGCCGGGTGCCATGGTGGTGGTAATCATTTGACTAGTGAAAAATTTGTAGCAATTTTGAACATTCCGAATTTAACGTGTTTTTTTAGAAAAAATCAGCATTCCATACTTGTACACCTGGTACACTCTGTCCCAGATAAATGGCAACTTATTCGTCAATGTTGTTTAAGAAGTGTTTGCATTATTTTTTTCGAAAACTAAAGAAGAATTTATTGCATTTTCAAAACCAATTCTTCAAATGAAATTTATTTATTCTACAGTATACAGGGGTCGGCGCTCAAAGTGACACCAATTAAAAATGATGTTATTTTGTCAATTTTTATAACATTTCAAATTTTAAGAAAAATATGTTATTGTTCACCTTCAGGGGGGATAATATCATCGAGTTTGTCCGGGAATATTTGGATAAATTAAAAAAAACAACTCCATTTAAAATTAAAAAAAACTGCTGAAAAATAAGCCTTTTAGTAATGAAGCTGTTGAAGCTTATATTTTTGTGATTGATTTGATTAAAGTTTGAATTTTTATTTAAATCCCACATGATTAATTTATAATTATCTATTGAAACAAATAATTACAAATTAATCATGTGTGATTTAAATAAAATTCAAACTTTAATAAGCCTTTCATTTAACACCTATAAGAATCCTCAGCATCACCGTCAATTAAGATATTAACCAAGCTTATCAAGATATATTTATATTTTTAATTTTTGAATTAATGATTTATTTATATGTGGCAAATTGGAAATTTATTTATTGCATTTTTTCGGTTATTTGATTAATAATTTATTTATTTTTTAATTTAGATTTTACTATTAGAGTACCATTTTTTTTTGAGCTGATTATACAATTTATTTGAATTCGATTATTATGCTTTTTTTAAATAATTCCTTGTTTGGTTTGATTGTATTTGACTATTAATATATATTTTTTTTAATTTATAGTATTGTTTTTGGCTATTTGATTGATAAAATTGAATTATTTTTTTAATTTAAATCTGCCTATTGGAGTATTTATTCCATTTTAATTGTTGAATTGTTTATTTGGATTTGATTATTATGATATTTATTATTACTATTTTTATTGTTAATAATTGTGTGGGTTTCTTTTTATATGAATAGTAAGCTATTTTAAATTATTGAATTAACTATTTTTACAATTTATTAGAATATTTATTTATTTATTGTATAATATAATATATTTATTGATTAAAATATATTTAATTTGTACTTTTATTTTTGTTTTTCTATACATAACCTCAAATGTTTGTTGATTTTTTTCCTCTAAGTGTTTAGGGTCAAGGTGTCAAGAGAGTTATTATAAGTGGTAGTGAATGTGTAAGTGTGTGTGTGTGTGTGTGTATGTGTCAGAGACCACTTACATGGGCTGTTGCTCGTCCAGCTGTTGGGCGGAGACCGAGTCTGGCTGGGTGACCGCCACGCACTGGCTCAGCAGCCCTTTGAGCACATTCCCCGGGAAAGGAGACAAGCCCAATCGATTGCGAACATTCGCTTTAGCTGAATTACGTAATAGAAGTTGGACCAGGGGCAGATTCTGACGACGGGCTGCAAAATGAAGCGCCGTTTCACCCTGAAACAGAAAACAAACACAAATTCATTTTTCAATTCACAAATATAATATGATATCGTTTAATCAACAAACAATTTCTTTATCTATCTATATATATATAAAATTAAGGTTTCGTCTGTACATTGGCCCAAATCACGCCAAATTTTGGTTGCACACGTTTCAAGCAAAGTTATGAACGAAAACACCCTCAACAAAATTCCTGTCTGTCTGTCGGTTTCCGTGGGTTCCGCGAAAAGTTGCTCACGATTCACGTAAAAACGGCTGAAGGGATTATTATGAAATGTCATATTTGCATCAGATGTCTTCTAACTTACGTTTTTAGCTATATAACGTTTTGATATTTTGACCCCCAAAAGGGGGCTTGGGGGACGGGGGGGGCGCACGAATGAAAATTATCAAATAACTCCTAAGCTATTAACCCTACGGCAAATTTTATTATCAAGCAAAGTTGTAGGGGATGTGATTTCTGACAACTTTTGTTTATAGAAATTCCCCCAAAAACTACCCAAAAAGGGGGGGGGGTGAAAATATGTAAATTCTTGCCCATATTATTACTATTAATGATATTGATGTGAGAAGGAGATACACCAGAAGGTGGATCCCCTAAAGGCCTGTAAGTGGGCTGGCCCCTCCATCGTGAAAAGAACAGAGCAGAAGGAAAAGAAGCCGGGATCACGAGCCAATCTCAGAAACTTAGATACAATTCAATATCCAATTTACTAAAGTTTTAGGGGCTTCGAGCAGTGGTAAATTCTCCGCGCGATAAATTCGGTTAAATTTATCTCCCTCTTAATTTTTATTACCAGACCCTATACTTACAGAAAAAATATCTGGGTATAGCCGGGAATCGAACCCGAGACCTCCGGGTTGCCAGTCAGTTACTCTGACCATTACACCACGGAGGCGGACATAGGAGCAAACTCAACCAAATTTTGTATACATAAACTGTGGGACTCTAGAGAGCTAGTAATGCAAAAACAAACGACCCAAAATGGGGGGGGGGGGTCAGAAATGAAAATTCATGCTCTTGGACCAAACTCAACCAAATTTTGTATACAACATCTGTGGGTCACTAGAAGACTAGAAATGCAAAAACTGGGTGCGGGAGTGGGATGCTGGTGCGGGGGTGGAATCCGGGGGGTGTGGCGGGGGTGGGGGCCAAGGAGGCGTGGAGGGCACGGGGTGGGGTCCCGGATGGATAGGGTGCGGGTTGGGGTTCAGGTTGGAGTGGAGAGTTCAGGTGAGTGTCCAGAGGCGTAGTGGGGTGGGGGTCCAGGTGAGGGTCCAAGGGCCTAGTGGGGTGGGGTGCGGGCGGGGTGGATGGCGCGGGGTTGGGTTTAGGGTGGGTGGGCGCGGTGTGGTGGGCGCGGTGTGGTGGGTGGGAGTGGGGTGTTCGGGTTGGTTTCGTGTGCGAGGGGGGTCCAGGGGGCGTGCCCTCTGGCTATCAGAGAGGGCCGCCGAAGGTGAACCTTGTAGCTAGTAATAAATATGTTGATAGAGTTGAGCATTTTTAATGAGCTCTTATTTATTCCAAAGATATTTGATTAATAATCAAGATATATCGAAATCCTTCCAAATATGACCAAATTTTTATGTATTTAATCCAAATATCTTATATACTTGAGTGTTCTATTTTATTCTATTAGATATCTCTTAATATTAAATGAATGTCTTCTGTTTAATTCTAGTAAAACCTCTTATTATTTCTAAACGAATGTTTTTTATCATAAAACGACTTAGATTTTCTTCAAATAGTGATATATTAATAATTAAGATATTAAAAAAAATTAACAAAAATTTTGTTTACATTATTAATTGTATTTTCTTTTTTTAATTTTAAAACCCACAATAGGATTATAAGAAATATTAATATATACTAAAATTATTCTTATACCTTATAAATATAAATAATTAAATTAAATATTTATATTAATTTAGAATTCCGCGGAGTAGATTCGCGAGCAAATCTACTAAACGGAATTTTTAACAAATTATAAATAAATTTGTTTTTCTAGTATATTTATACAAATATAGAAATTATCAAATTAATTAAATAATCTTTAAGAAATTCAAAGATATTTTTCGCTTTATAAAAATATCTTTGAATTTCTTAAAGATTATTTAATTAATTAAATATTTATATAATTCATTAAAATATAGATTTTACATCAAATGAATATAATTGATATAAGCTTTGAAAATCATAGATCAAAGATGGTGTCATCTATTAATTCCGATGGAGTGGAATATTTTTAATTATATGTCAGAGGGGTTGTTTTTCACCCCTCGGGAATCGAACCCGAGTGCCAGTAACAGCAATCCGGGCCACCTGGCTCACCTGCGGGATACGAACCTCTCTGACATATGCAAACGCGTAAAATATTTTACTCAAAGATTGTTATCTTAATTTGTAAAATTTCGCGATATAGTGATTCGATTCCCGAGAGGGTGAAAAACAACCCCTCTGACATATAATTAAAAATATTCCACTCCATCGGAATTAATAGATGACACCATCTTTGATCTATGATTTTCTAGTAAATTTGAATCTATTACCATCGGCAAATTAATATCTTTGATATAAGCTTAAATTATAAATAAAAAATATTCAAGTTTCTATCATTTCTTGTCGTAATTACGTATTATTCCATTTAAATACCCAACTATTAAATTTAACTATTCCACTATTTTATTCAAATAACAATATTTTCATAATTTACTTATTGGTGGTTGGTTCAAATAGCTGCATCTTAACTATTAATATATCTAGAGTTGCTCCAAAAATATGAGAATACTTAAAATACGTATATCATTTATTCATATTGAACAGAGATTGATTTCGCCATAATTAACTTCACCATCTATTCATATCAAATATAATTTCTTAACTATAAATATATCGTTTTTTCAGTGTAGAGAGGTGCAACAGGTGCACCCGCTCAGGGCCCGGGCTGTTTAGAGGGCTCTGAAAATGTCCTCGAAATAAAATAAAGGCAAAAATGGAAAAATAGTTAAATTTCAGAATACAAAATATTATATTAACTGAAAAATTGATTGTTTTATAATTATTTAATTATTTTTTAGTATCTATTAAATAGGAGCCCAAATTTAAGCCCAAGCACAGGGGCTTTCATTAGCTAGATACAGCAATGCTTTTAATACTCCAGTAGACAATTAATAGAAAAAACTTATTACTAATATTATTACTACCTGGAAGACCAATGATTGGTGAATTTTTTGCTTTGTTTTTACTTTTTGTTTATTTAATTAATCACTCCTTTTGTTATGATTCAGTCACATGATTTATATTTATTTTATTTAATTAGTTTAATTTAAAAACCTATCAAAATATATTTTCCCCAAAATTGAAACCTGAATATATAATACCTACTTATTTATATTTTGAAATTAATTTTTGATTATTTTATAAGTGAATAATATAGTTCTTTTTATACCATAAAAATATTCATAAAACGTTTATTAATAATAATTCAAACAACGATTGGGGATAATTATAAAAGTAAATTTATGGTGTGTGTCAAAATGATAAATTCGGTTAATAATGACCTGGAGAACCAGCGCACAATACCTCTCCAAGGCATTTGATCAAAATGACTGTGAGTGCATACAAAAGAGAAAAAAATATTTTAAGTGGCCAAACTTTGCATTTGTTAGACGAAGATTAATTTATGGAAATATTATCAAGTATATTAGCGCCAGAACGAGCTTTCTACTATATTTCGTTCTTGAGATATCTTAATATATATAAACGAGCTTCGAGGGCGTGCCTTTGGTGCCCTGGCGGGCAGCGTCTCGTTCCAAAAATTTTATTCCTCTTAAAAAACCACACTCCAAATGTATACCCGTAAACTACCAAAAATACATCGTCTCTTAAAAGTTTCGCATCTTTAATTTTTGAGTGGCGAGGGGGGGGGGGACAATTATCAATATATTTAATGTTTCTTAATTTAAAATGAATTGGAGTCTTTCATTTCAAAATTCGAATATATATATTTCAAATTTGCCTGGTTAATGAAAATCGATTGGAGCCATCAATTTAAAAATCCTAGCTGAGAATTATATTTCAAATTTTCCTCGTTAATTAATATATATTTAATGTTTCTTAATTTAAAATCTATTGGTTTTTTTTATTTTCATTCGAGTTCAAATGAATACAATATTATCTAGACACAAAGTCTAAATCAAAAATATATAGTTTTAGTAAAAGAAATCAAGATATAAATATTAATGTAAGATTGGTCTAGTGGTTAGAGCTGATGACCATAGTTCAAGAGTTCATTGGTTCGATTCTAGGCAAGAGGGTGATTTTTTTAGAGAAATTTCTCTAAGCGTTGTTACAAATTAATCTAGATAAATATATATAGTATATTATTATCTCAGAAACTGTGTTGTAACTATGAATTGAAATTGTTTTAAAATATGTATTGGTTATTGTTTAATGTTGGTTTAGTTTTTTATACCAATGGTAAGAAGAGTTTCTTAATTATAATTAAATATGTATGTAAACTTTCCGATATCCCGTATAGGGCAATGTATAAGAGTCTGAAAAACTCTATATTTGGAATTTAATATCTCCGGAAATATATTGTTCATAAATTTAGTTTTTCCACCAATCGATGCACAAGTATTTAAATAATAATATATCTAAATTTCAAAAAAATCCTAAGAAAACCTATATGATGATGGAACAACTACCTTAAATGCAAAAACTGGGGTGGGGGTCATGGGGTGGGGCGGGGTTCGGGGGGCATAGCCTCTTGGCTGGCCTCGCAGCTAGTTATGAATAAAAAATATCGATATTGGATATTTTCATTCGAATTCAAATGAATACAATATTATCTAGACACAAAGTCTAAATCAAAAATATATAGTTTTAGTAAAAGAAATCAAGGTATAAATATTAATGTGACATTGGTCTAGTGGTTAGAGCTGAAGACCATAGTTCAAGAGTTCGTCGGTTCGATTCTAGGCAAGAGGGTAATTTTTTTAGAGAAATTTCTCTAAGAGTTGTTTCAAATTAATCTAGACAAACATATATAGTATACAAAAACAAAATAAAAAAACCTATCAAATAAAATTTACATGAAGATGTAACTCTGACAAATCAATTTCTCGACTCAAAAACCCCGTAATCTGTAATTTACATCATATTAGAATTGTTTTTGAGAAACCGATTCTATATATACAAGAATTGTATATTTGACAGTATAAATATAGCTATGTAAATAAATGATAACATTACCTCGAGATTAGTGATATCGATGGCGGAGGGATCTCGTTCAATTAAACATTGTAGAAGATTTTCGTCCCCATTTTCGGCGGCAGCAACAAGTGGAGGGGTTCCGTAGACACCTGAGTACGTCACAGAAACATTCTTCTCGAGTAGGAGCTCCACCGGAACCAACTGGTTATCGAAACACGCATATTGGAGTAACGTCAAGCTACGAAACGTCCGAGTAGAAACTAGACAACAAAAATACTCTGATTCTATAGTATATACAACAAGCTTCTGGTTATTTATTTATTTATTTATTTGTTATATCCTGAAGCGTCAATACGTGAAAAATGTGAAAATTTAGGTTTCTAATTGTATATCTATTGTAGTACTTCACCCTCTAACATTTATTTTTACTTTCACATTTATATTCCATAGAATATAGTAATGGGAAGTATTGCAATCGCCTTCCTGGGTCCTGACTCTTTAATAAGAGCTTGTATCTCAGAGATGAAAAAAGTTAATTTCATTTTGTAACTTCTAGGTGGAAGGAATCGTTGCCCTTAATAGTTGGAAACCGGATTTATGACATAAAACCGGATATTGTGGTCCCCAGAGGCCAAAAAGGGGCAAAAAATCCATTGGTCAGTGCGTATGTATCCCCTGCGTTTCCCAGAGCTACAAAATTCAAAACTTAAGCTCAGTATAGGCTAGAAGTAGTACAGCAAGCTTTTGGTTGAAATCGGAAAACCAGAAGAGGACATTTACATGAAAGATTTTTATTTTTTATTTTCTAAAAAACGGCTTTAACGATTTTTTTTAAAAATTAGTGTATTTATCAAGTGTCATGGGTTGTTAGTTGTGTGTAAATTTTAATCCGATTGAAATAATAAATTGATTTTCAATCGTTCGAGCATACAATTTGAGTTTTATTTTAAAAATAAGCAACTGTAGATTATAGTACTTTCCCGTATACAATTTCACTTTTCAGGGGTATAGGGGGGGGGGGGATACTAACGTTCCTCAGAGGATATCTCAGACTGACTCAGAATTTCCTTGAATTCGTTGACGTTTCTTCTATATAGGGATTTGAAGAGATTCAAAACTGCGTCATTGTCAGTAGGGAAGTTCAACAGTTGGGAACTTCTTAAATCTTCGCCGGAACATCTTGAAACAAATAAAAGCAATTTGCAGAGAGTGTACCGAGTCTTGAAATAAATGTTTTTCTGTTTTGAAACGGAGGGAGATCTTACTTGGCTTGGTGTAGCGCATTGACAAGTTGTTCGTGTAACGCCGTGCAGCAGCATTTTCCCGGCTGGGATTCCCCGAGATGTTGCTGGCAAAGCACTGGCAATGCCCCGTCCTCCATTGCCTCTACGCTCTCCAGCCGTCGAGCCATCATTGATTAATTCATTACCTACATTGAATACTGCCCCATTTGCCCCACTGTGCCAATTTCTTTCCAATCCCCCAATATTGCCGAATAAATAAATAAACAAACACTCGCTTATCAGCCTAATACATATTTAATTTAGATTTCGTTTGGTTAGAAAAACACTCATAATATTTGACATTTCAAGGACGGTCATAACTGATAATGAGTCATACAAAATAAATACAAAAACTCAATGAATCAGTAATGAACACGAAAGCATTAATTATGATTCGATATACCAATTGATTTTTTAACTAAAATGTTTTTTTACTTAATTTTTTCTTGTTATAAATAAATAATTATTAATTAATAATTATCTTTTATTGCGAAACAAGATGTAAATATTTATTTCTGATTATTGTTCATTAATTAATTAACTAATTAGAGTAATTATAAATCTATATATATATAATTAAGGTTTTGTCTGTACATTGGTCCAAATCATGCCAAATTTTGGCTGCACACGTTTCAAGCAAAGTTATGAACGAAAACACCCTCAACGAAATTCCTGTCTGTCTGTTTCAGTGGTTTCAGCGAAAAGTTGCTCACGATTCACGTCAAAACGGTTGAAGGGATTATTATGAAATTTCATATTTGTATCAGATGTCTTCTAACTTACGTTTTTAGCTATATAAAGTTTTGATATTTTGACCCCAAAAGGGGGTTGGGGGCGCACGAATGGAAATGATCAAATAACTCATAAACTATTAACCCTACGGAAAATTTTATAATGAGCAAAGTTGTAGGGGAATGTAAATTCTGACAACTTTTGTTTAAAAAAATCCCCATAAAAAACACCCAAAAAAGGGGGGGGTGAAAAATGTAAATTATTGCCCATAGAGCAAACTCAACCAAATTTTGTATACATATTCTGTGTGTCTCTAGAGAGCTAGAAATGCAAAAAGTGGGTGCGGAGGGTGGGCGTGGGGGTGGAGTGATGGTGTGGGGATGCGAGGGGGCATGGGGTGTGCGGGGTGAAATGGGGGTGGAGTGAGGGAGTAAGGCGGTGCAGGGGGCTTAGTTGGGGGGTGGGGTCCAGGGGCTAGGCGGGGGTGGAGGGCATGGGGGGTGCAGGGTTGGTGGAGTGGGGGTTCAGGTGAGGGTCCAGTGGCGCAGTGGGGTTGTACGGGGGTGGGGTTCGAGGTGGGTGGGGTGCAGGATGGAGTGTTGGGGTGGGGGCGGGCTTTGGGCACGGGTGTATGGTGCTGTTCCCTGGCTAGCAAGAAGGCCGCCCAAGGCGGGTCTTGCAGCTAGTAATATATATAAATAAAGTAATTTTATACTAGATGAGGGAGGAGGTATCAGCCAAAGATGGAATCACTGGGTTCAATAAAACACCTTTAATGAGACGTTTCGGCCTAAATTTTATTTGGCCATCTTCAGTCAAGGCCAAATAAAATTTAGGCCGAAACGTCTCATTAAAGGTGTTTTATTGAACCCAGTGATTCCATCTTTGGCTGATACCTCCTCCCTCATCTAGTATAGTTTCATCACAGCCACGAACTCTTACAATAAAGTAATTTTAATTAAAGAACTAAATTCTAATAACAAAGCAAGAGTGAAATCTAACAACCAAATAACGGGGTTCATAGAAATAAAAAAAGCGGTGAGCCATGGTGATTCGCTGAGTCCTATACTTTTCTATCTGATTATGGACAAAATAATATCAAGTTTACCCAGACAACTTGGATATAACATGGGAGGAATTCCGATACAGGCAGTATATTATGCTGACGACGCAGTTTTAATAGCGGATAGTGAGGAAAACCTGCAAAAGATTTTATTCAAATTCGACCAGACTGCTAAAAATCTAAATATGGAAATCTCTTTAAAGAAGACAAAATGCCTATCAATCTCTAAAACAAACCAAAAGTGTGAAATAAAACTAGGAGATACCATATTAGAACAAGTTTCCAAATTAAACTATTTAGGAGTAGAAATATCAAGCAATAGGAATTTGAGAGAAGAAGTCGAAACTCAAGGGACTAAAGGATCCAGAATATCGGGCTGTTTGAACAATTTAATATGGCGAAACAGAAATATGTCAGCGGAGAGTAAAGTTAGAATTTATAAGACCAGCGTGCGCCCAGTGTTGACATATGCTGCAGAGTCTAGGGCAGATACAATTTCCACCCAACAACTTCTCAGAACAACCGAGATGAGGATAATTAGGAACCGAGGGGTGAACCGCGACCTAATATGCTGTACACCTACTTGCACTTGTACTTCCAAATATTTCCAAGTACTTCCAAACATTTCCAAATACTTCCAAATATTTCCAAGTACTTCCAAATATTCTCAAATACTTTCAAACATTTCCAAGTACTTCCAAATACTTCCAAAATACTTCCAAAGAGGTGTACACCTACTTCCAATCGCGGATCACCCCTCGATTAGAACTATACAAGGGAAAACACTAAGGCCCGGTTGTATGTCGCAAAGTAAATGCTTTTTACCACTAACCAAGGTAGATGGTAAATGGAGCCACTAGGATGGCCAATCAGATGACAGCCACTGAACGTGCCTGTCATCTGATTGGCCATCCCAGTGGCTCCATTTACCATCTACCTTGGTTAGTGGTAAAGCTACTTTGCGACATATACATATGAGTCCGCAGTGAAGATTTAAGGGAGATAAGCGACATACCAGATATAGTCGACTGTGTCGGTATTAGAAAAAGAGAATGGGCAGCCCATGTAGATCGTATGGGAGAGGACCGATTGGCAAAAGTAACAAAAGAATGTCGTCCCCAGGGTGTAAGAAGCCGAGGAAGGCCAAAAAAAAAGAATGAAAGCGGGCTTAAATGTACACGCTGACTAAAAATCGAATAGAACAACGTCTTTCATTTGGAGAAACAGCCGCAGGCCTATTGAGAAGATATTTAAATAAATAATTATTAATTAATAATAATTATATTTTATTGCAAAACAATATGTAAATAAAGTATTTCGGATTATTGTTTATTAATTATTCAACTAATTGGAGTAATTATAAATAATATAAGTAAATAAATAATTATTAATTAATAATTATCTTTTATTGCGAAACAATATGTAAATATTTATTTTTGATTATTGTCATTAGCTAACATGAAAATGTCTAATCACAATTAGTCAGAGTGTAAATAGCATTTACTTCAGATTATTACTATACATGGGGTGTACACATGTATTTTAAGAACTTCTCTAAGGCAATTTACACAATGTTTGATGGATCATATGATAATAAAAAGTACTTGGGGATAAAAATGCAATATATTCTGGTTTTAAGTGAAATATTAAACTAAAGAGCAGGTACCCCTATTAGGGGATGAAGAGTTGAACTCAAAAACAAATTTATGTCTTGAGTCGAAATCAGAAATTTGACATTTCTCTTAAAAATGCATTTCGGAGAATCGCCTCTCCTTCTTTAAGGTTTAAAACAGTTAACGAAGGAGTCTTCCTGTATTATATTCATAACAGCTGCGAAATCCGCATTCGTTGAACATCTTGCTGGCCAGGGGGCGTGTCATGAAATATTAGTGGGTTATCAAATTTAAAAAAATCACGGAGGGCGTCGTCGCCCGAGCCGATCATAATAAGTATAGATAAATAACAGGAATAGTAGTGAATTGGATGAAATTAAAAACGGAGTTTTTAAGACGTTTCGTCAATTCATTTTGACTTTTTTTTAATGCAATCAAATGCAAGAAGGGGTGCACCAGTAAAGATGTAGCCCCTATGGATCTCCGAAAGACCCTTGCATTACCGAAGAGAAGGAAAAGTTGTTTAAGTGAGAGGGTGTAGACGTAGGTGTCTATGCACCCTGGTTTTGAAGGTTTGAAGATCATAGGTGCTGGGAAAGATAGAGGCTGGGAGAGAGTTCCAGTTCCTTGAAGTCATGGGGATATATGAATTCGCGAATGAAGTGGTCCGGCACTTTTCTAATTTGACCGCGAAAGAGTGTTGGGAGTCGGCAAAACGTGTGCTGCGTGCAAAGCATGCTTTGGGGGGAGTATTGATTTTATCTCATCAGAGCACCTGCCGTGATAGTATCTATAGAAAAGGGAAAGGGCGGAGACATCTCTTCGATGAGCCAGCGAGTCGAGGAGTCGGTGAGGGTAGAATCGTCAATTAGCCTGACGGCTCGTTTCTGAATTGCATCAAGGGTAGCAAGAGAATATTTTGAGGCTCCTCTCCACAGATGAGAGCCGTATTCGAGACAGGGGCGGATTTGGGCCTTGTAGATGGTGAGAAGTTGTGGGGTTTGTAAAATCGCTTGGACCTGAATAAGAAGCCAATCTTCCTTGCTGCAGATTTCGCCACAGAGGAGATGTGTTCATTCCAAGACAGGTCAGATGCGACAGAGACGCCCAACATGGATAGGCTGTCACACATTTTCAGGGTATTCGAATCGAAGTGAATATCAGGGAAATCTCTATTTTCGCGCCTAGAAATTAGACAACATTGAGTCTTATTTGAATTAAAGTTAACAGACTTTCTCAGTGGCCCCTTTTTAACCGACTTCAAAAAAGGAAGAGGTTCTCAATTTGACTGATTTTTTTTTGTCTATGTTACCTGATATCTTCGCCAATTGTCAACCAATTTTGATGATTTTTTGCATTGGGTTCAGTATACTTTCCGATTGGTCCCGTTTTTTTTCATTGGTATTGGACCTTTTTTTTCTATGTTTGTTCAGGCATAACTTCTTTGTTTATGAACCGATATTAATGATTCTTTTTTTATTGGAAAGGGGGTATCTTAGGAATGGTGCCATATTAATTTTGTCAAGTTCTGAAGATATGATCAATGACGAATTAACTCAAATCTCCAATTTTTATGAGCCAATAATCGAAATTATAATAACTTTTAGGAGTTCGGTGTTGGTTCTAGGTGAAAACATTTTAATATAATAATAAAACTTGAGATGAGATACAGTGAGGTTTCACAAAAAAAGAAATAAAACAAGAATTGAGTTTTGAATTCGTATATTCTGAGGTTAGCTCATCATCAGAGTCTAAAAAACAGTTTTCTTAGACTCCTGATGATGAACTAACTTCCAAATATATCGAATTCAAACCAATTTTGCTTTATTTTTTTTTTGTGAAACCTACCTCTATCTTACTCAAGTTTTATTATGAAATTATAATAAATAAAATCTTTTATAAAAAATCAGTCTTAAAACGTTCATTTAAAACCCGCAAAACGTTTCGAGAGAATTTCTATATTTATTCATTGAATTTTATTATCATTTTCTGATTCATTCGCCCGACGCTTTCTCTTACGAGATGTATGCAAGGTATTATATTAAGTCACTATTAATAACATCACTAAAAAGAGAAAAATAAAAATAATTTTTATAAAAAAAATAAATAAAACCGACTTCAAAAAATTAAATGCAACAAATAAAATAATAATAACTCAAAAATCAAATAAAATCCACTAAAAGGTATAAAATAATTATTATCTTATTTAGTTACAACTAAACTACGAAATATTAACATGAAATTACTTTTTAAAGTCGGTGCTAAACAAACTATATAAGCCAGCTTACCCGCCAAACGTATACTAAGTAAGATTAGAAATTATTTTTATTTTTATCATTCTATGTCAAAAAAAAAAAAAACAATTTCACTATAAGACAAAACATCATTAACATTCTCTTGGTTCAAATTAATCAATAATCTAACTTGGAAGCGACTTTTCTTTAATAATTAAAAAAATCGTTTTTATTAAGAGAAAACATGTGTATGGTAAATTAAAAATTAGATATACAAAAATATATATATATATAAAATAGACTACCGAGGAAGTCAAAAATTAATTGACGAAACGTCTGGTCCATTTTAGGTGTTTCGAGACCATGATGTTTTTCATAATAATGGTGACTTTTTTAAAAGCGGTTATTGACTCAAAACTAGCATTTTTTTTACCACTGTCCCATTTACTACTATGTAAATAAGCTGACGTGTTCTGATGTGGCCATCCACTTGACTTTACCATACAACCTGGCCCCTAAAAATACTATATAGATTAGTCCAGATTAATTTGTAACAACGCTGACGTAATGCTGCCGACAGGGAGCGCCGTCGGTATATTTGCGGCAAATTTGAAATATAATCGTAATTTGGACTCGAATTTTGAAATGAAACACTCCAATTGATTTTAAATTAAGAAACATTAAATATATTGATAATTATTCCTCCTCCCCGCCCCCCTCACCACTCAAAAATTAAATATTCAATTTGCTTTTCTTTGCGCACAGAAAGAGCGTACGCCCGAGTTTCTCATGGCAATACTGGAGCAGCCTGTCATACAAACAACACCTGATCTCTTTTAAATATTTGGAGCCTTATATCGATTATCGATCCCAAATTTAAAAAAAAATGATATAATATAATTCTCCTCCTCACACGATCCCACTTATTTAAATAAATCTACATATTTCCACACAAAAAATATCACAATGCTGTAGATTATAGAAATAAGAAATACTCCCAGATTTATATCTAGATTCTCATTTCTGTAGCTGTGTCAGGACGAAAATGAGGCGAAACTTTTAAGAGAGTATGTATTTTCGGGAGTTTACAGGTATACATTTGGAGTGTGGTTTTTTAAGAGGAATAAAATTTTTTGGACCGAGACGCCGCCCGCCAGGGCGGATGTTCACACTAGTTTTTGATCTAGCTCGTTCATAAAATTTGGTAACGCACAGACTAACTAACAGACAACCAGGCTAACTAACAGACAGACTAACAGACATTTTGACAAAACAATTATTATCTCGAAAAAATAATTTTTCCGATGTTTACTTATTAGAGCTTTTTTGTAGACCGAAATGCCATGGTTTTGCTCAATTTTTTTAATCAAAATAGTTTCATCCGTTTTTGAGATATTTCGAAAAAAGAGGGAAAAAAACACTTTTTCATCCACGATTACAAACCTTGACCATACCCTGTATGGTAAACTAATAAAGGTTGACTTTGATAATTAAATTATCATCAACCTTACAGAGATTCGACGTATTAGGCATTAATGAATTGATACACAGATTCAAATTTTTTGTATTAATTTCAGTTTGGTCTCGAAACTCCTTAATAAAAACTCTGTATTTTAATTTTATCCAATTCCCTTACTATTCTTGTTACACATTTATTATTGATACGAATGACACAACAGTAAAGATTAATTATTTTAATTGTAATTAAGTTCAAAACTTTTGCACAGCGATGGGCTTTGATGATGACCAAAGCGGGTCGAAACGTTGACCCATTTCACTTGAATTAAAAATTTTAATTAAAACAAAAAAATTACTACGTGTGGCAAGTGCTAAATTATTAACTAGTGAATTAAACTTGCATTCAACTAACCTGACATTTCAGTTGAAAAACGAAGCACACTTTTGTTGTTGTTGCATTATAGATGTTGTCAAAGTCGGTGTCAATCATAATCTGACAGGCAGGAATAGACCTCCCTTCTCCCTTGCTTGCATAACTGTTCAGAATGTCCAGCTGGAAGGAGTTCCCGGCTTCTTCGGGCCTCCAGTACCTGGAGCCGAGCGTCTCTCTGCTGAGTTACCTGGACCTGTGGCCACGTCGTCTGTTCCGCCACCGGGTCCTCAACTCCCTCTGGTCCATCTACATCCGCCTGATGGTCTTGGCCCTGTTCACCGAAACGGTCCTCTGCCTGGTCAACCTGTTCTTCACCTTCGACGATGTCATCGTGTTCGCCGAATCCCTGCACCATATCATCCTGGGCCTGATGGTCACCTCCCAATGGCTCCTCATGAAATCCAAACAACGGCAGCTGAAGAGGATGTTCGAGTTGTTCAAGCATGCCTATCAGCAGGGCAACAACATGCTCGGCGAAGAACCGTTTCAACAAATATGGAAATCGTAAGCACGGGCTAAATAATTCAAAACAAGTATTTTCGATACAAAATACAAAATATTTGAAAATATGCATTATTGATACAAAATACAAAAGTCTTTGTGAAACACCACCAACTCCTACCTTATATAATTTGTATATTGTTTCACTATAAACCAACACTGGATTTCGTAAGTTTTACAAAATAGTAGAGTAAATTTAAAACTAAAGATTTGAGGATCTTTTTTTGAAAATAGTTGGAATGTTTTTTAAAAAATCAGCTCGGGTTCAGATTAACCAAGATGTATTTTAAAAGAGAAAGAATTCAATCAATCTTTCGGACAAATTCTAAGATTTTAGTAGAAATATTATTAAATTGCGATGTCAGAGGGGATTCATCCCCTCAGGAGTCGAACCTGAGAACTAACATGCTTTCCGGGCAGTCAGCTCACACCCTCGAGACAAAAACTCTCTCTGAATCGCAATATATGATATAAGCACAGAAATGTTTCCCTCCATTCTTCTATAATGGAAATTAAAAAATTTAACTTAAAAATGAAAATAAAGTTTTTCATAAAAGTCCAGGATAAATGGACCACCGGTATAGATGGACCAGTGGAATATTTCGCTGGCCTGCCATAGCAGCGATGCAGTCGTCGGCGTCTGGAGTTGTTCATTTTGAGTTGAAAGTCCCACGATTAGTTTTACTCGTTAGTTTCATGTGTATTTTAGAAAAAAACTTGGTTTAGTTGAAAAATATTTTATATTAGATTTCTTCGTTATGTGGTTAAGTTAGTTTAAATGCATCCAGGGTAGCAAGAGAGTATTTTGAGGCCCCTCTCCACAGATGAGAGCCGTATTCGAGACAGGGGCGGATTTGGGCCTTGTAGATGGTGAGAAGTTGTGGGGGTTTGTAAAATCGCTTGGACCTGAATAAGAAGCCAATCTTCCTGCTGCAGATTTCGCCACAGAGGAGATGTGTTCATTCCAAGACAGGTCAGATGCGACAGAGACGCCCAGCATGGATAGGCTGTCACACATTTTTAGGGTATTTCGAAGTAAGATCAATGTACTTGGCTACTATCTTAACCTAAAATGGTGTGCCAGTAATCTTGTTTGTCCGAATGGGGAGCTGGTTCATCTATCCCCGATAATTGGGTTAGATGGACCAAAGAAGTTTGGGATAGTTGGCCCATTTAAAAAAACCTGGGATAGTCGGACCATTTCTCCTATTAGGGCTTTACTTTCTTATATAAATGAAATAATAATTAAATTTTAAATACAAAGGTGTATCCTGATAAGTTGAGACTTTTTTCTATTACAGTAAAATGCCTTCTTTTTATAAAAGAAAATGCACATCTGGGAGAGGAGAATGGTCTGAAGACAATTTGAAAAATGCAGTCAAAGCTGTTGAAAACAAGGAGAATGATTAAATGTTCTGAATCTATCATCATCATCATCATCAGCCTGTCGATATCGACAATCCACTGCTGAATATAGGCCTCTTCCATCAAATGGAAGGGGGTTGGCATTAAGTCACCACGCTTGCCAGACGGATTGGTGACTAGGAATCAGATTATAGCCGGTCAAATATCAATGCAGGGACTCGGACTCGAACCCGGGACTCCTGCTTAGAAGGCTAGTGTCTTTAAGCTCTCGGCTAATCCGATCTGAATCTATACTTATCACTTTTCAAGCAGTTTATAACTTTATACCATTGATAACCTGTATTTCTTGTGTCAGATCCTGATTTAGTAACGTATACCAGAGGTCCATCAATCCCTAGGAGGTGGTCCTGGTACCCCGGGATAGATGGATCACCGAGTAAATAAAAAGAAAAAATCATACTTCAAATGTGATCAGTGTAACAGCTGAACAGGTGCATACAATTGTTCAAGGTCATAAATAGATATTAAAAAAATATATACCAAATCCTAGACTTATGCAAGGTTTTGGAGAAAATGAATTTAAAATAACATGGTCCAATTATCCTGGACTTACCCTATATTTAAAAATTATTTTCAAAATACTTATATAGATATATTATCTATCAGGTATTAGATATACCGGGTGAGTTTTTTATCTTGATTTTTAGAACCCTTATTAATTAACATTAAATAATTAACGCACAATATGTGTGTTGTTTAATGTTTTATATATATAACTATATTTTGAAATTACAAACATAAATATTATAATTTTTTAAAAAGGAAAAACAACTATAAGAAATCATTTTTGAGGAACTTGGTGTCGGTTCTAGGGTAAAACATTTCAAATAAGGGTTGATTAAACTACTAGGTATGTTTCACATAATAAATAAATGAATAATATTATACAGGGTGGGGCGGAATGCAGTCCTTGATTTGAAGGGTTAATTGTAAGAAAACGGTTCATGATACATAAAAAAGGTTTTTATTTCTCAAAAGTACATATAATACCGTTTTTTTGAAAATGATATCGACCAAGTGGGCGGCCTTGGCGAGCAATTCACATATTGAGCCTTTCAAAGAAGTTTTCGGCCACTCTTCCCAGTAAATCTTGCGAAATTCCAGTAATGACGCCCTCAATCGCCTCCTTCAGAGCTTCAAGGGTTCCAGGTCGAACTTTGTATACCTCAGCTAAAACCAATACCCAAAGAAAAAAGTCACACGGGGTCAAATCGGGGGAGCTTCGTCGCTAGTCCACACAACAGAGCCTGGGCGTACAGCAATTAGGATTGCATTGCTCTACGTTTCGCAAAGTCTTGTGGAGTCAATTCCAGTGCAAACGTCATCTTGTAGAGGTTTAATTTTAAATGCTTCTTTATAATAAGACCCCTGAAAATCATGTTTATAATGAAGACATCGAGCCGATTGTTCGCTTTTTTCTTCTAAATTTAGCAAACTTCCTGAGTCAATAGTTAAAAAGGAAGAATGAGGTTGAGCTTGTTCCAAACCAGATTCACCACTTTGAATCCATATTTGATATAAATTAGTAGCAATTTGTCGTATTATTGGTCTGAGTGTAAGATTCGACTTACAGTTCTGGACGATATTTGAAGTGCAGCGCCATGTTTCCGCGCAGATCGGGTTGGAAATTGTTCAATTGACTCTCTTAGTGCTGCGATATTTTCGGGTGTTCGAGCATTTTTAGGTCGCCCATCTGCAGATCCTGTGGCCCTTCACATTACGAATCCTTTTCCGAATGGTTTTAAGTTCAGGAACACTCATTATGTTTTAACCAAAACCGGAACTCCTCTGCGTTGCCATGTTCAACGCTTTCCCCGTTTTTAAAAAACGCCACCACAACAAAGACCCGTTGCTCACCTGACCACGGCATGGCTGTCTACTGAGAACAGTATTGCTCACCCAACCTAATCGGCACCTGTGTCTGGGGGACCTTCAGTGATTTTTTGCAATTAGGGACTGCATTCTGGTCCACTCTGTGTATCTATGTGGAACCTACCAAGTAGTTTAATTAATTCTTAATTATAAGGAAAATTACAATAAAAGGATCATAAATAAATAAAATTTACCTTGGGATTTGAAGTTTTGGGATTTAGCAATTTTCTTGAAAAATCATGTAGGTGAAGTGAAAGTCGTGGGGTGGCCACATCAGTTTCTTTAAATAATAATTATTCCTTGTGTTATATATGTTCTCTTTTAGACATCAACGCAAGACGAGAGTATTCCAATGGGCGTGGTCTTTCGTAGTGTTCGGCCTCACTTTCCAATGGATGGTCCTTTATCTACTGATCCCGAGTATTATGTCACAATTTGCGACAGCTGAAGAGATTAGTACAAATGGTACTTACAATGAGGAGGAGAGGGATATCTTCTACCGGTTCACGTACCAAGCTTGGTACCCTTTCAATAAATACATCTCCCCTAATTATGAGGTACGATTCCTCTATTTCCACCTATATTATCGATATTAATAAATTTATTAGAATTATGTGACAAATAACCATTGAAGTTTAAAGAAAATAACAAATCGCAATGAAAATATTTATTTATATAAATAATTAATTATTACGAAATAATATATTGATATTTTTTAATTGTTTTAATAAATATTTGATTGTTAAAGTATTAATTAATTAGATGAAATCTACTTCAATTACTGCTCCACATTTGCTTGGCAGCCACTCGATTCCACGGGCAAAGAAGTTACTGTTCTTAGAGGCTTTAGCATAGTCATCCAGATCGTCGTAATATTTATTCACCTGCAAGTTTTTCAGCTAGCGATTGACGTGGTAGTCTCTGGGAGCCTCGATCTGTGAATATGTAGGATGTGGGAGCAGACCCCTTATTGGCAATGGATTGCTCGTTTCTTTGCACCAATTCGAAGAAAATTCGTAGACGATCGGCTTTGTTTTTGTCAGAGAGTTCGTGAGGGACCCATCCAGCCAATTTTCATACAATTCCGAGTGTTTGGAGACGACCCACGATCGTTGAGTGGTCGACGTTGAAGTTTTCAGCCAGCATTCGAGTTGTCAGGATTTCGTACACTTCCACGGCCGCTAGTAGGGCCTGATTGTCGAAATCCGATGATCAATCTCTTCCTGGATTGTCCTCCAAATTGGTATTACCTAATTTGAAAACTGCAAACCACTCCCGACATTGTCTTTCGCTAATTGTTCCTTCGCCAAAAGTTCGTTGAGGTCACGAAATGACTGTGCTGCCTTCCATTCTTTCTAGTAGTGGCAATATGACGAATATGAATATGATTTTCGACACGAATTTCCTTAAATTAAGAATAGAGAAGATTATTTTTATTAAAAAAATAAACAACAGCAATTACCAATAACGAAAAACTTTCCAATATAAACGGGGGATAATAATGCACCCACCTAATAGTTGTTGTTGTTGCTGTTGCAGTTAACAGTGATTGCGGAGGCTTACCTGCTCACCTTCGAGCTCTGCGTGACGTTCTCGCTGGACATTTTCTTGAACAGCTTCATGATCTACCTGAAGGCCCATTTGGAGACGCTAATTGTGGCTCTGCGATGCCTGCCGGATGACCGGGGAGACAAATGGCCAGCAAGACAACAACAATACGAGCAACAATTGTTCCAGACAATTATCACGCCTGGAGAGAATTGGGCTCCTTACGTGGAACAGTTGCAGACCCCGAGCCAATTGGACAGAGGACAGAAGCTGTCCATTCTCCAATGCATCCGACATCATAAATTACTAATCGAGTCAGTATGGAAATTGCAAACAAATTTTTGAATTTAAAATTCTAAAAATGGAAACATTTTAATTTTCAAAAGGCCGATAATAAAGTTACACATCGGTGACACGTTACATTATTTTTTGACTTTTTGAAATTTCAAAGTTTTAAATTTTAAGAATTTTAATTAAAATCTGAACACTTAGACCTGGATATTTGTTTCAGATTGTTTGACATGTTCTCTCGAGAAATGACTTACGTGCTGATGGCGAACGCAATGAAATCCCTCAGCTGTTCTTGTCTGTACGCGTTGATTTTAATGCTGGTGAGTTCACGGTTAACATAGGTATTTTCTTTATAATATCAAAAATCAAAGCCCTGTTCAAACCCATTGATCTAGGAAGTTAACATTTTGGCAAATAATTTTCCTTATTACTCTAACGGAGTGTTTCTCAAACTATTTGTAGCTGCGACACAGTTATAGTAAGTCATCTATCCTCTGGACGCTTGAGAGAAGACCTACCCGCAGATCTCTCCGTATCTATTCGCAAGGCGAGACGGGCATCTTGCTAGCCTTCTCTAAACCCCCTCAATCCAACTGACCCTTATCCTTCCCCCTAGACGCACCTCCGATCATCATTCACTCGGCCAACCCTATACATGTCCTCTTGACTCTCTCCTCTTCCCCTAACTTGAATGTCTAATCGTTGCTAACTTCTTCTAGTTACTCACGGACGTTTAAACGTATTATATATAGTAATGATGATAATCTCTCGGTTTCAGCTTCCGAACGGGGAGCCCAAGGTGTTCATCATGTTCCTGGTTGTCCTGTACTTTTTCGTGCAATTTTTGCTCTATACCTGGCAAGCAGAAAATGTCACCTACATGGTAAGTAGACTATCGGCTATAGGTAGCTTATATTTTCACGTGAAATTTTAAAAACTTTAATTTGAGTATCGGCTAAAAAGACCAGCAAAGTTTTACTCCAAATTGATCCCCTACAACTACTTTTTGAAATTTGACATTTTGATTTTTCTGTTGACAAATTTGAAATGGTTGATTAAAGTTTCGTAGGCTGAGCGAATAATTACAAATAGCTGCTTAAAAGTGTGAGAAATAACAGAAGAATAATACCAATTATTTAATAGTGGCAATTCAGGGGTTACCGTGCATCGGTCGGTGGCTCCAGCTACTAACCTCTTATGGGAGCCTTTTGCTCTTTGAGAACACCAATTTAAAAAAAAACATCGTTAGAGCCGTTTTTGAGAATATCACAAAAAAATAAAAATCTTTTATGTAAAATGTCAACTTTCAGTGTTCCGATTTCTATTTATTATTTTTTTTTAATAATTTTTTTTTAAATTAATATCAGGTGGTCCTAGAGAATTGAAAAAATATATTTTATTTGAAATATCTCGAAAAAAAAATTTGTCGAAAAATGAAAAAATGGTAAGCCTTGTGAAATTTCTGAATTTTCTCGAAAAATTCGAAATATCCATATTACCAGGGGTGTTAGTTGAAATTTTCCGGTTTTACTAATAGATGTCGCTAGAGGTATGTATACATTTCTATGATTTGGCATTATGTCATATTTTTCTATTGACATTAACCTTCAAAAATACACAAGTTACATTCTGCCAAAATAATAGCGTCATAGTCGTTTACCTCAGTGAATATATCGAGTTTCGTTCCAAGTAAAGCGCTTCGCCAATTTTGAAGAAGTCGAAAAATGGCTCGTCGAATGGTTTGCCTAGAAAAAGAAAAAGTTTTTTTGGAATGGTTTCCATAATTTGCCTGAAAGATGGGCAAAATGTTTAGAATCCAATGGTCAATACTTTGAATAAAAAAATTTGAGATTCCCTTGAGAATTATCATCATCATCATTGAGTATACAGTCCTATGACTGGTTTGATGCAACAATCCGTCTCCACTCGACTCTGTCCCCCGCCAGCTGTTTGACCTCTCTAAATGTCAGGCATCACATATTCCCAATTATTTGGTTGAAATATTCTAATCTGGGTCTTCCCCTTCCCCTTTTCTTTCCCCCCTCCCCCTCCAAGATATCCCTAAGCAGTCCCCCATGTCTCAGTGTGTGCCCCATCATCTGACCTCTTCTCTTCTTCAGACTCTTCCACAAGGTTCTTCTTTCTCCGATTCTTCCAAGAACTTCTTCATTAGTAATTTTATCCATCGATTTGATATTCATCATTCTCCTGTAGCACCACATTTCGAAAGCCTCTAATCTCTTTCTCTCCGCTTCTCTAATTGTCCAGGTTTCACACCCGTACATGGCTATGCTCCATACATATGTCTTCAATAGCAACTTCCTGTTTGCTAAGCTGATTGAGGAGGAGCATAGTAGTTTTTGTTTTGAATTAAACCCCATTTTTGCTTGGGCAATTCTTGATTTAATTTCGTTTTCGCTCCTCCCATCCCATGTTATTTTACTTCCTAGGTAGCGGAATTCCTTAACTCCTTCTAGGTTTTCTTGGTTAATTTTGATGCATTCCTGTCTCGTTTGTTCTTTTTTTGTACATACTAGGACCTTGGTTTTATTCTTGTTTATTTTCATTTTGATTTCTTCTATTAGGATTTGGTTAATTCCATTCAAGGCGTCCTCTAATTCTTTTTTATTGCTTCCTAGAAGGGCAATGTCATCGGCAAATCTTAACATAGCGATCTTTTGACCTTGGATTTCGATACCTGTATCAATTTTGTCTTTGAATTCTTTTATCGCTTCTTCTATGTATAAGTTGAAAATCATGGGTGACAGCACACATCCTTGTCTTACACCTTTTTTTATTTTGGCTTCTCTTTGCTCATCTCCAATATTTATTATTGCCGTCTGGTTTTGGTATAGATTGTAGATTAGTCTTCTCTCTCTGAATTTTATTCCCGCCTGTTTTAAGATTTTAAACATAATTTCCCAATTGACGTTATCGAATGCTTTTTCTAGGTCTATGAATCCGATGTAGACAGATTTTTCCCTGATAAAAGCCCTTTCTATTATTAGTCTAAGAGAGAGAATTGCTTCTCGGGTGCCTCTGTTTCTTCTAAAGCCGAACTGGTCTTTCGCCAGATTTTCTTCAACTCTTTGTTCTATTCTTCTTTGTATTATTTTGGTTAGGATTTTGGAGGCATGTGAGGTTAGCCTAATGGTCCTGAAATTTTCACATTTATCCGCGCCTGTCTTTTTGGGAAATGTGTCTATTTTGTTTTTTTGGAAATCTTTTGGGATGATTCCCAATTTATTGATTTTGCTAATTAGTTCAAAAAGTTTGCCACGTGCCTTTTTTCCAGAGTTCTTTAGGATTTCAGCTTGTATATTGTCTATTCCGGGTGCTCTATTATTTTTTTAGTTCCTTCAAAGCTGTCTCGAATTCTGACCTGAGTATGGGGTCTCCTAATTCGTTTTCGTCCACAGATTCTTCTTCTTCTATTGGGTTCAATCAACATTAAGAATTAAGTGATCGAAAAAACCGGCAAATTACAGCTAACACCCCTATTATAAAAATTTTAGTATATTTAAAGTTGATGTGTTCAATTTCTTTTGTTAGAGTACAAAATTGAAAGATGCTATTTACGAGTCCGCGTGGGTAGAATCGGGCCGTAAGTTTCGACTCGTGGCCCTAATCTTCATGATCCGGTGCAACCAAATCATGGTCATTCCCTGTGGGCCATTCTTCAAAATGAAGCTAAAAACTGCCATCGATGTAAGTATCTACAATTATTTATGAATATTATTATTATTTTATTTAATCCTTTAAAATTAATTTAAAAAAAAATAGAAATCTGTTTATTTTAGTAGGAGAAAAAAAACTGAAATAATTATAATAATAAACAACAATAAATTAATGATATATTATAAAATTCATCTTACTTGAGAACGATCGAAGTATAAGTCGATTGATAATTAAAATTAATTATGTGGGATTTCAATAAAAATTCAAATTTAATAATGGGGTAACAATATAATATAAATAAACATTCTATTGGCATTCAAAGAGAATAGAAAAATAAGATGACGTGTTCTGATGTGACCATACAATTGACTTTACCATACAACCTGGCCACTAAAATTATTTATAATCGTGTAGGGGGGGTTAGTTTTTGCAATTTTATACTTCTGGGGTCCCACTGATTATGTATACAAAATTTGGTTGAGTTTGGTTAAATGGCAAAGATTTTAATTTTGTTGACCCTGCACACCCGCCCCTTCCCCCATTTTGGGAGGTTAGTTTTTGCATTGTTAGTCTTCTGGGACCCCACTGATTATGTATACAAAATTTGGTTGTGTTTGGTCAAATTGCCTAGATTTTTAATTTTTAACCCCCCTCCACCTCCCTTAATTTTGGGCCAATATGCACAAAAATCTAATCAGCTCTTAATCTCAATGTGACCAAAAATACGTGTGAAATTTGGTTTCGATATTCAAACTAGTTTTTGAGCTAGCTCGTCCACAAAAATTTGGTATCGCACAGACTAACTAACTAACAAACAGACATTTTGACAAAACAATTATTATCTCGAAAAATATAATTTTTTCGATGTTAACTTATTAGAGCTTTTTTGTAGACCAAAATGGCATGGTTTTGCTCAATTTTTTTAATCAAAATAGTTTCAGCCGTTTTTGAGATATTTCGAAATAAAAGAAGGAGAAAAAACCCACTTTTTTCATGCACGATTACAATACTTGACCATACCCTGTATGGTAAAGTAAAAAGCAAAGAAACCTCTCCATACCAACTTGTAAAAAAATAAATAAATAAAATAGCTGAACATTGATAATATACTAATTATAAGATAGTATGTGTAGAGTGGAATAATAGAAATAAATGTATGTATGTTTGTTTGTTTGTTTTCAGTTATGTCAGTTTTCGTTCTCCCTCTACACTTGCCTGTCTCAAACGAAGATGATGAGAGAACAACACCAAATCTAGTTTATATATAGTATATAATAGCCATCCACCCACGCATCGATACTTGGCTTATATCAACCTGCATTTGGATTATTTCCAATTTCAAATCAAATTGTAAACTTTTGCACCCCTACCGGGAATTTTTTGTCTTTTTCCCTCTGCATAAAAGGCGAAATTCTCTTTTAATAATTATTTTTTAGGGCAATTTTTAGTAAATTTTGGAATTATTTGGTAGAACTTATATGAATAGGAATATAAATAATTTTGTTTTAAATAGTTGAACTTTGTGGTATATAGAGTCACTCATATGTTTTTGACGATTTCACTCTTAAATGAAATCTAATAAAAATGTGGAAGAGAAACTGTGACGAGCTCTATCGGTAGCGTAAAAATGGAAATTTCGTTTTGTATAGGATTTCATTACCATGGATCATTTCAAGAAGGACGAACGTGCGTTCGCCATAGAGTTCTTTTTTCACTGTGGTGAAACTGTGAAATGCGAGTTTCGAAAACATTTTGGGATTCCACCTCGAGGACGTTGTAATGATAAAAACGGCTACCCCTATTTAATAGGCAACCAAGTTGCCATCTCTTTCTATTTTTTATTTCAGAGCCGATTTAGTTTACAGAGGTTGGCATTCTGCAAGGCTCGGTCGGATCGTGGCTGATGTCCGGAGCGCTGGCATGATATGTTTTGGCAACGAGAGGAGTCACTCGAGAGCATGGGCTGCTAACTCCTTTGTTCTTTTTTGGAACCATGATATAGTATGATCCCATACGAACAGGGGCGCTAGTTTCGTTAATTATTTTTTTTGCTTCTCGCGTGTACCAACAGATGGTCTAGTTTAAGTGATTTTTAAAGAAGTGCAAGATTTGCTCGTTAGGAACGCTAATTTCATGACTAATAAAGATAGATAAAAGATCTCATTGTAAAAATTAAAGTTTTCAAATCACATATGTTTTAGTTATTAATAATATAATTATGCTCATGTCAAAAAGTTTATATATTTGTTTAGATGTGTATAATAGTTTTCATTTTGTGAATATAAAATATCGATGGGATTTTTTGTTAAGATGATGTTTATTTGTGTTCATTTTTATAGGTTATAATTATTATGTTATATTTTTCCCCTTTGTCAATGTAAATTAATTTGATTTTAAAAAATAAAAATATAAAATAAAAGTTGCTTTATCTAAGGAATATAAAAACGTTTTTTTTTTAATTAAATTAAATTTCATTGACAAAAAGAGAAATTCCCCCGATATGTTATGAAGTCAAAATAAACATTTTAAAATTGTTTTTATAAAAGATTTCTCTTGGCTATATATATTTTTGTCATTTATAATATGTATTTGTTATTTATTTATATATATTATTTTTATTATTTATTTATTTTATTTACTTTTATTTTAGTTTTTTTTATATTTTATTAATGTAATATATGTATAAGTTTAATATTCATTTAGATGTGTATAATAGTTTTTATTTTGTTTTGTCAAATTATAATGTTTAAGATTGTTTGTTTTTACTTTATCCAATGCAAAGCATGGGTAAAGTATTGTAATCGCTCTCGGGGCAAGCGTGGCTTCAAAGGGTCCTCAGGTAAAGACTACGGAACCCATGGACTCAATTAAAGTCACAAATTGTAGTATTCAATTAGGTTGAATTTTAGCACGTGACGGTTTTGCCAAAAATTACAAGGGGTCTCGTCGAGAGGCCAAAAAGTGCGATTTTTTCATTTAGTGCGTGCGGATGGATGGATGTATGGATGGATGGATGTATGGATGGATGGATGTATGTATGTATGTTATCGTTTTTTTGGCCCACGATTTTTTCCACACCGTTGCACCGATTGAAATGAAATTGAAAACCTAGCATTCTTTTAACAAAATGAAGCGCTGATTAGTTTTTGGTACATATCGGCCCACAAACATTAGTACTTTATTTCAGTACTTTTTTAGTTTTTTCTAAATATCTTGAAAATGACTTAACCAATTTTGATGAAATTTAATATCCTAATTAAGTACCTTGAGGACCACTAAAAAGGTTAAATAAAGTTTTTAGTAAAATTATATTTTAAAGTACTTTACTCGAAAGTAAGATAGTACTTTTTTAATTTTTTAAATTCTTTAAAATTTATTCATTTGAACGTTTTAATATAGCTCATTTAGCCTTGCTTAAATAAGAATGGATAGGCTTCTCTCTGTGAAATGCTAAAAATTTGGGAGGAAATTTTATAAGTAACCATAGCAACTGCGTTGTTTTCTTATCCCTTACCTTTGCTGAAGACATAGAGGAATCGACTTTAAGCCAAAAATAGCGATTGATTCTCATCTAATACTTGAAGAATAACCATTCTATATTGGATTTTTGACGTTTCGGTTTTTATTGGTAACCATTGCTGAAGACATAGAGGAATCGACTTTAAAGCAAAAATAGCGATTGATTCTCATCTAATACTTGAGGAATAACCATTCTATATTGGATTTTTGACGTTTCGATTATTATTGGTAACCATTGCTGAAGACATGGAGGAATCGACTTAAAATCAAAAATAGCGATTGATTCTCATCTAATACTTGAAGAATAACCATTCTATATTGGATTTTTGACGTTTCGGTTTTTATTGGTAACCATTGCTGGAGACATAGAGGAATCGACTTAAAATCAAAAATAGCGATTGATTCTCATCTAATACTTGAGGAATAACAATTCTACATTAGGTTTTTGACGTTTCGATTATTATTGGTAACCATTGCTGAAGACATGGAGGAATCTTCTTAAAATCAAAAATAGCGATCGATTCTTATCTAATACTAGAGGAATAACCTTATTGCATTCCATTTTTGATGTTTTGACTATTAATGGCAACCTCTACTGAAAACGTAGAAGAATAGACTTAAAATCAAAAAAGACTAAATTCTTTTATGGCAAACAACTCAAGCTTGAGGTGTTTACCAAAAAAGAATTTAGATTTTTTGATTTTAAGTCATTCTTCCACGTTTTCAGTAGAGATTGCCATTAATAGTCAAAACATCAAAAATGGAATGCAATAAGGTTATTCCTCTAGTAAGGTTATTCCTCTTGTGTTAGATAAGAATCGATCGTTATTTTTGATTTTTAAGTCGATTCCTCCATGTCTTCAGCAATGGTTACCAATAATAATCGAAACGTCAAAAACCTAATGTAGAATTGTTATTCCTCAAGTATTAGATGAGAATCGATAGCTATTTTTGATTTTAAGTCGATTCCTCCATGTCTTCAGCAATGGTTACAATAATAACCGAAATGTCAAAAATCCAATATAGAATGGTTATTCCTCGACTATTAAATGAGAATTATTTTTGAATTAATGTCAATATGAACTACAAATTGCAAGTGATATCTGATTAATAATAAAGGAACAAACATATTAATATTTCAAATGAATTTGGATAAAGTTTAGCAACGATCCGTTGCAGTTTATTTTAAATATAAATAAATTTAAATCTTTTATAAAAAAAGCAATCTTAAAACGTTTATTTTAACTACAAACTTTTCGGAGGGAATTTTTCCCTTTGTCAATTTAATTTTAAAAAATAAAAATATAAAATAAAAGTTGTTTTATCTGAGGGATATGTAAAACTACTTTTTTTTTTAATCAAATTAAATTCCATTGACAAGAGAGAATTCCCGCGATATGTTTGAATTGTTTTTTATAAAAGATTTGAGTTTATTTTGTTTATATGTTTATTTGGAAGTGTATAATATTGTATCACATGTCCTTTGTTGAGTTTCTTGTCGGAACCTTCTCCTCAGAGGTATTTCCGAACCGATGGTAAATTCATAAAATTTAACAATAAAAAAATTTTAAAAAATAATTTTTTTTTTATTTATTTTTACCTAATTTTATTCCTATTTTAAAATTAAGAAAAAAATTTAAACCGTGCAGTAAAAAGTAGTGCTTTTGTTTATATTTTTTTTTCTCAAAAAAGATTGAAGCTATTTTGATAAAAAAAAAATAAGACATAACACCACTTTTTTCTTGCCGGTTATTTAGATTTTAATTATCTTTCAAATTCCAATATGTAATAATATATATATAAATTTCCCGCTCGCTATTTTAGTTGAAATTCCAGGTCACTGTGGTGCTGTAAACAGTGTGCCAAAATATAGGGGGAGTTGCCCATTTATATATATCTTTTATCTATGTTCGAAGCGCCGACATCACACATTTTCTCTCTCATATATTCTCTTATCGGACACACATTCTATTAAACTTTACTCTTATTGCTGTGATTCATAGTTCTTATATTTTTGTATAAATTCACTTGTTTTACTGACAAGTTTTTCTTCTCACTGACTATTATATTTATTTAATTTTCTTATCCATTTATAAATAAATAGTATATAAATATATATTTCTTTTATTAATTTTTAACCAGAGTGCTACCATTACACATTTCCTTTGCTTCTTATTAAAGGGACCCTTCTAAATTGAAATAAAGCGTTTAAATCGTTACAACGTTGCAATGGTCTTGCGGGTTGAACAAGAATTTATTTAAATAATCAATTAACATCTTATTTTTCTTCAGAATTAAGTTTATATTAAGGCAAGCTATTAGTCAAAGAACAAGGAAAACTGATGAGTTCTGAGAAAGCTAGACAAATGACCAGTGATTAATAATAATAGAAGAGCATTGACTTCAGAGAGGTGAGCGAGTGAACACACATACACTGCTATTGGAGTTGAACAGAATACATACATATATATATACTTATATTCAAGTTCCGCAGTGAGTAGAAGAGAGAATACAGACTTCTTCTTATATATATATACCTACTGCAGAGAGAGAGTTGAATACCACAGAGCTCAAACTGCTTCTTATATGAGAACACACAGAGGAGAGTCTTCATCACATATATACATACATACATATACATACGGCGGAGTTGCACACACCTACGCGCTTATTCATCTATTACAAGGGAACATACAACGAGCACAAACACACCCGCGGCTCCTCTCCAGGTCTTCGCTTGCAATACACATACCATAGCTGGACACCAATACCAGAGCTGGACACCAAGGAAGACGTCTATACCATAGTCGAGCTCATTGTACAGTCACTGAATAAAAATATCTCATTGTCTCTCGTTAACCGCTGGTCTGTATATCATTATTTATAGAATTAGTACCAGGAAGTCCATTTCCCTACATCCTTCACTCACCACATAAAATTTCATTCTCCATTCTAGGGACGCGCCACTTGGATCGGACACTGAGGGATACACCCACCCCATCAACAAAAAATAGCGAAGCAGATTAAATATTTCATACTTATCGATATTAATTTAACATTAACGTAATAAAATAAAGCCCAATTTCCCTAGTACATGAGTTACATTGCCCCCCCCTCGCCCCTTGATAACCACATATCGCGACCCTCCAATAAATGATCTTTCCATTCAATTAAACTTATCTTCTTTGCAATTAAGACGCTCAAAATTTGATCTAATATTTCTTTATAAGATTATAAACAACATGACTAGTTGTAACGAACTATTAGAATTGATCAATTTCCATATACCTAGCAAATCAACCCGTTTCTGTCCATTATTTTACACCCCAACCTCTATTACAAATTATATGTATAACTCACCAATTAACAGACTTGATCGACTTGGAACCAAAGTTAGTTGCCAGGTTGACTTCTTCAGTGATAGTCTGAGAACTTTTAGGTCCAAGCTCTCTAGCATATTATAGTGTGGGTAAATCAAATCTTAATTAATTGGCGTTAATTGTGTTTTTTTGCCATGGTTGATCTAAATGATTTAAATTTATATTTATGTTCTGATATTATGATTTAAATTTATATAATTTATTTTAAGTTTACTTTGTTTTTTATATTTATATTTAATTATATTAGATTTATGTTGTGTTCTGAATTTATATTTTAAATTTATATAAATTGTACTAAGTTTATTTATTGTTTTTACTTTATCAATGCAAAGCATGGGTAAAGTATTGTAATCGCTCTCGGGGCAAGCGTGGCTTCAAAGGGTCCTCAGGTAAAGACTACGGAACCCATGGACTCAATTAAAGTCACAAATTGTAGTATTCAATTAGGTTGAATTTTAGCACGTGACGGTTTTGCCAAAAATTACAAGGGGTCTCGTCGAGAGGCCAAAAAAGTGCGATTTTTTCATTTAGTGCGTGCGGATGTATGTATGTATGTATGTATGGATGGATGGATGTTATCGTTTTTTGGCCCACGATTTTTTCCACACCGTTGCACCGATTGAAATGAAATTGAAAAACCTACCATTAGTTTAACAAAATGAAGCGCTGATTAGTTTTTGGTACATATCGGCCCACAAACATTAGTACTTTATTTCAGTACTTTTTTAGTTTTTTCTAAATATCTTGAAAATGACTTAACCAATTTTGATGAAATTTAATATCCTAATTAAGTACCTTGGGGACCACAAAAAGGTTAAATAAAGTTTTTAGTAAAATTATATTTTAAAGTACTTTACTCTAGAGTAAGATGGTACTTTTTTTAATTTTTTAAATTCTTTAAAATTTATTCATTTGAAAGTTTTAATATAGCTCATTTAGCCTTGCTTAAGTAAGAATGGATAGGCTTCTCTCTGTGAAATGCTAAAAATTTGGGAGGAATTTTTATGAGTAACCATAGCAACTGCGTTGTTTTCTTATCCGTTACCTTTGCTGAAGACAGAGAAATCGATTTTAAACCAAAAATAGCGATTGATTCTCATCTAGTACTTGAGGAATAATCATTCTATATTGGATTTTTGACGTTTCGGTTTTTATTAGTAACCATTGCTGAAGACATAGAGAAATCGACTTTAAACCAAAAATAGCGATTGATTCTCATCTAGTACTTGAGGAATAATCATTCTATATTGGATTTTTGACGTTTCGGTTTTTATTAGTAACCATTGCTGAAGACATAGAGGAATCGACTTAAAATCAAAAATAGCGATTGATTCTCATCTAGTACTTGAGGAATAATCAATTCTACATTAGATTTTTGACGTTTCGATTATTATTGGTAACCATTGCTGAAGACATGGAGGAATCGACTTAAAATCAAAAATAACGATCGATTCTTATCTAATACTAGAGGAATAACCTTATTGCATTCCATTTTTGATGTTTTGACTATTAATGGAAACCTCTACTGAAAATGTAGAAGAATCGACTTAAAATCAAAAAGACTAAATTCTTTTTGGTAAACAACTCAAGCTTGAGTTGTTTGCATATTACGCAAAAGTGGATACCTAATTTTTTGGAGAAAATTCAAAATTTAATTAATTAAAAATCTTTTCTTCTGGGACATCAAGTTCTTGAAGACTTTGAGAGCATTAAACGCGAAGTCGCTAACGCTCTCTGATGCCTCAGATTCTGCATTGGCAGCGACGCTGAGCCAAAATGACAAACCGGTGGCGTTTTTCTCACGGACATTATTTAAATCTGAAAAAGTTCCTTCTGCAGTGGAAAAAGAAGCTGCAGCCATAGTAGAAGCTCTGAAGAAGTGGAGGAGTCTTTTTAACGGGTAAATCATTTAAGCTGATTACGGATCAACAGGCTTTATTCTTTATCTTTAATAAGAAACAGTCGAGCAAAATAAAAAACGACAAGATAATGAGATGGCGTATGGAATTAGCGCCCTATGAGTTTGAAATCATATATCGTCCAGGAAAGGAGAATGTTAAAGCGGATATGCTTTCCCGTATCTGTGGAGCTATTTATACCTTATACAAACTCAACATCCAGTCTCTTTGCCACCCAGGAGTGACTAGAATGCTCCACTGGGTGCGATCAAAGAACCTACCCTACTCGGTTGAAGAAATTAGGAAAATAACGTCAAAATGTCCAATTTGTGCGGAAGTCAAGCCAAGATTTTTCAGATACCAAGGTCAACTCATTAAGGCAACGGCTCCTCTAGAACGTCTGAACATAGATTTTAAAGGCCCCTTACCCAGCAATAGTAAAAATAAATACATCCTGACCATAGTAGATGAGTACTCACGTTTTCCCTTTGCTTTCCCATGTTCGGATGTTAGCTCGACTACTGTCATTAACTGCCTTACTCAAATATTTTCAATATTTGGGTTGTCTGCGTTTATTCATTCAGATAGAGGTTCAGCATTCGTCTCTCATGAAGTCCCATCATTTCTTTATTCTCTCGGAGTTGCTAGTAGCCATTCTTCTCCATACCACCCTAGGGGAAACGGCCAGGTGGAGAGATACAACGGTATAATTTGGAAAGCTTTCAACCTCGCATTAAAAAGTAAAGATCTACCTGTGTCTAAATGGGAAACAGTACTATCAGAAGCACTTCATGCTGTGAGATCTCTACTATGCACCGCCATCAACTGTACACCTCATGAGAGACTATTCTCTTATCCACGCAGATCTTCAAATGGAGCAACATTACCAGCGTGGATGCTAAAACCAGGCCCTATCCTAGTCAAAAAGAATGTACGTTTGAGAAAATACGAAGATCTGGTAGAAGAGGCAGAACTACTTCAAGCCAATCCTGAATATGCTAGAATTAGAAGGAAAGATGGTACTGAGGCTACTGTCTCCATCCGACATCTCGCTCCAAGAGGTAGTACAACCCTCACGGAAGAACATCCTACACTTGATTGATTCACAAGAAACTAGCCTGGGGCCACATGAATCACGGAGTGTCGAACCCGTCTTGCCCCAGCCACAAGATACTTCCATCAGTCGTTCCCCAACCAGTGGCCCTTTCGAACCAGCCTCTCCCCAGCAACAAGATACTTCGATAGGTTGTTCCCCGGCCAGTGTGTACTCTGGTAAACCTCAACGCACTCGTAGAAAGCCAACCTACCTCGAAGATTACGAGCTATAATTTTGGTGGAGAAGAATGTCATAGTTAATAGTATCTAAGCTTCCTACATGATTATATATGCGCTGTTTTTTGTTTTGTTTATTGAATCGCATTCTGTTTAATTTCTCAATACTCATGTTTATCTTTTGTATTAATCTTTAAAATAATAAAAACCTAATACAGGTGGTTTTGTCTAATTCTTTACACCGATGTTTCGGAAGATTTCCCTTCCTACTTCAGGGTTCAAAGTGTCAATGAAAAATAAATAAATAATACTTTTCCCTCTTGTCTCTTTTTTCAGTTCTCAAAACCAACGAGCGATTTCCAGAATAATTATGAAAATTCAGTAGTTATGGGTTACTTAAAATTAAATTCAGTTAATCAATTATTTTAAATTATGAGAATATGTGAATTTTTTTAATTAATTTCAAAGTATTTATTTTCTAGTTTTTAATTTAGTATTCTTTGAATTTTTCCCAAATCACTACGCTGCTGCCATCTCGCGATTAGAATTTGAAACTCATCTCTTGTATCAAGACTCCATTATAGAATTTTCCTCTTCTGTCAAAGTGATAATAGTTTCTTTCTTTCTATTATTCTATTATCTAAATAAGATTATTTTAATATATATATATATATATATATATATATATATATATATATATATATATATATAAGAATAATGGATACCTTTCACATTATTGATATTAATATGATTGTAAATAATCCCAAAAATTATCCAATTTATAAAGGTTAGTATATAGGTTAAATTTTTTTATATTTTTATTTAGAAATTTATTTTTTTCATCAATATAAAAGATACAGAGTAAATTACATAACTATAACTAATCATAGAAACAGAGGAATAAACGGTTTTTAGTAATCTAACTTGGCCTTTTTTTACACATGTGATTTTGTTGGGGTACATATATAAATAAATAATAAATAAATCTTTATTCCTCGACCTGCTTGAACAAGATTATACCTCTGAATATAGGCTTTATTAAACAAAATTCCAATACATAATAAACATTAACGCCATTTGTAAACAATAGTCAACAATCAAAATGTAAACAAACTTTCTTATATCACTGGTTATGCTATATTCTTTGAAGCCTGTTAGGTAAATAAAAAATTGGCTGATAAATTTACAACTGTTTGCCAATATTTTATTAGTTCTTTTTTTGTCTCTTTTAGACAGAGGAGTTTTGTAACTCGTCCTTTCATTTAGAGATAAGAAAAACAAGGGTTGGATTTGAAATTAGGCAGAAATAAGGATATCTCTGCGTTGCTAAGATATGGTTGAAATATATAGTCATTCAAGAATTGAGACTAGGAGTATAGGTGTTGGAACCAGTGATGGATTTCTTTCCGAAGATGATAGTTTAGAAAGGATGAAAGAGAAAATTGATATTTTGGAGAAGGAATTGGTTCAGGTTCGAGAAGAGTTAGATACTATTAGAAATGTTATTGGCCAAGGCCAGATTAATTCGGCGGTCTGTCAAGAGAGAGATATTTTACTAGATAATTCAGGGGTTAGAGAAATTGATAATAGAGTTTTAATTCTAGGAGATAGTTTATTTAAATATTCGGCATCTTATACTGCATCCCGGGGGTTTAGTTCATGGTGTTTCCCCGGTATAAGATTTGAACAGTTGGAAAATATGGTAGAGAGGTATGTAGGGGCTAGAAAGGATTTAGTTTTTATTCATGTAGGCACGCATAATATCTATGATATTACTGCTGAGAGTATTCCGTTTAAAATTTGATAGATTAGTTATTTCTCTTAGAAATAAATTTCAGGGAGCAAAATTAATATTTAGTGGTATAATTTATAGAAGGGATGTAGATTTTAGAAGGATTAATTGGGCAAATCATATTTTAGAAAGTGTCTGTTTAAAATATGGTTGTAAGTTTATAAATTCAAATAGTCTTCTTCTTCTTCTTCTTCTTATTTTTAAACCTATAGGTTTGTTTCTTCCAGAACGTCATACCATCTCTTCTTAGGACGACCTCTACTTCTTATTCCAACCGGCTTGTTTGTCATCACTTTCTTTACCAGTCGGTCTTCTGGCATTCTTCTCACATGCGCATACCATTCCGCTCTTCTTCTTTTAACCCATTCGCCCACCTTTTGTATTCCACATTTTTCTCTAATATCTTCACTCTTCATCCTATCGAGCCTGGTCACGTTCATTATCCTTCGTAATGTCTTCATTTCAGTCGTTTCCAATAATTGAGAAGTTTTTGCAGTATCGGGTCTTGTCTCTGCTGCGTAAGTTAATATTGGACGTACTACGGTTTTGTAGACTCGTACCTTGGCCTCCGTTCTTAAATATTGATTTGACCAGATTGCATTGTTAAGGCAACCCGATATTTTTGAGGCTCTTATTGCCTGATGTCTTACCTCTGTTTCTAGGTCTTGATGAGAGGTCATTTGGATGCCAAGGTATGTGAAGGACATGACTTGTT
The DNA here is from genome assembly GCA_024734495.1 of Forficula auricularia. NCBI lineage: Eukaryota > Metazoa > Arthropoda > Insecta > Dermaptera > Forficulidae > Forficula > Forficula auricularia. The sequence continues at coordinate 201,975 of JALMQS010000279.1, forward strand.
CGACAATGGTATCGTACAGTTGTAGTTTGCATCGGAGTGGTGATTTAGAGATTGTCAGTGTTTTGGTCTTCTTGGTTGACAGAGTGAGACCGAATTTATGCGCAACACAGCTAAATTTATACAGGAGGCGCTGGAGGGAATCTTCATCTTCTGCAACGAGTGCTGCATCGTCTGCGTAGCAAACGCATGTTATATTCTCGTCCCCCAAGGAATATCCTTTTAGATTTTTGATTTCGCCAATAATTTCATCCATAACTATATTAAAAAGCAGCGGACTAAGGGAGTCTCCCTGCCTAATACCTTGATTCACTGGGATGCTTCCGGACAGTCTTCCTTCGATTTTTATTCTGGCGGTGTTGTTCGAGTAAATGTCCTGTATCAGGTTTATGAGATTATCTGGGATTTTAAACTTGTCCAGGATTCTTATGACGTGCTTAAGTTGGACTTTATCGAACGCTTTTTCTATATCGATAAAACAGAAAAACGCCGGTTTGTTAAATTCGTAGGCCTTTTTCGCAAAGCTGTCTAATGGCGAATATAGCGTCGACACAGGATCGACCTTTCCTGAAGCCTTGTTGCTCGTCATGCAAGTTTATTAGTTGTGAAAGTTTATTACTTATTATTTTTGTGGTGAGCTTAAGGTGAGTATTTAGGAGATTAATTCCACGGTAGTTGTTGGGGTTGAGTTTTTCGCCCTTCTTGAATATTGGGACCACTATGTTTGTTTTCCACTCTTCAGGAATTGCCGATATTCTAAATACTTGATCGATTAGTATATATATTTGCTCCCAGAGATGTGGTCCTCCGTATTTTAGCATTTCATTAGTAATCTCGTCCTCGCCGGCAGATTTCCTGTTTTTTAACAGCTTTAACGTGTTGTCAATCTCCATTTTTGATACAGCCACGCACGAGTTTCCCTGATCTCTCCTGTTAACTTCCTCTGGTGTTCCAGCATATAGATTCTCAAAATATTCAATCCAAGTTTTTTCATCTATGTGATGTGGAATTACATACTCTAGGATCTCTTTTTTTTGGTTTTGTATCATTCGCCATATTTTTCTTTGCTGCCCATAGAAGTCTCTTTCCAGGTTTTTGGTGTATGCTTCCCAGAAATTTCTTTTAATTTGCCTAATTAGTATATTAACTTCGTTTCTAATTGATTTATAGGTGTTATATAATGTAGTTGTTCCAGATGATTTAAATTGTAAGTATGCTTTCCTTTTTTTTCGGATAGTTTTTTAATTTCATCACAAAACCATGGAGTTTTCTTCCATATTCCCGGAATTTTCACCGTTCTCGTACCGAGTGCTTCTTTAGCTGCTGTCAGTATATTGGATTTAATTATTTCCCAGTTTTCGTTAATCCCATTTGTTTCTTTCAGGCGGTTGTTAGAAATCTGTTCATTTAAACGTCTTTGATATAAAAATCTAATGCTTTCTTCTTCAAGTAACTCCACATTCAATTTTTGTTGGATGACTATTTCTTTCTTTTTCATTTTTTGTACTTGAAGCCGAAGTTTGCATAGGACCAAGCTATGATCACTTCCGATGTCTGCCGAGTTTAAGGATCTAACATCTAATATTTGGGTTGGGTGTAGGTTTCTATTTGACACAATATAATCTATGGTAGATGTCTGATTTCGGGTGTTTTGCCAGGTAACCTTGTGTTGAATTTTGTGCTTGAAAAATGTGTTGTTAATTCGCAGTTCGTTGTCAGCACAAAATTGGACAAATATAACGGCATTGTAGTTACATGTCTCTTCGTTGAAACGGTGTTTGATTCCATGAATTACATTGTTA